>CAJVPV010003331.1:0-11439 GCA_910591835.1 Acaulospora morrowiae | reverse complement strand
GTGGTTAAAGGTGAAGATAAAAAAAACTATTTCTTTAATTTTGAAAAAATTACTATAAAAGGAAATTTTTGAAAAAATGTTGTGTATGGAAAAGAGTTTTTTTTTTTTGAAAAATATTTAATTTAGTGAGTGTAATGATATTTATATGAATAATGTTAATAAAAAAATTATTTAGATAAGACCTGGTGATATTTGTATAACATGCCTAATTGAAGCAATGAAAATATTCTAGTGATAGTATAATAATGTAATAAAAAGTTTAAAAAGTTTATTTTTATAGTGCAATAGTTTATAAGTCATGGTAAGATAGTTTTATAGCACATTAATATAGTGATAGATATATAAATAAAAAAAAAAATATGAAAAGAGAAGAAAAGCAATTTAATCTTAAATAAAAATTTTAATTAATATTTTTTTCTATTAAAAAAGAAAACACAAAATAATTATGGAATACTGGAGTATTAATTAAAAATTGTTATACATAGTAGTGATAAATATGTTCAAAATAAGAAGTAATTAATTAATTTATCTTTTTAGAATAATGTTGTTATGAGGAAATCATTTTGAAAGTTATCAAAAAGGATAGTGACTTAAACTATCCAAAGAAAACAACAAGTAAAAGAAAAGAATTAATTATAGTTTCAAGATCAACTAAGTTAAATTTACATCTCAAATAGAGAAAAAAATAATCTACTTTAAGTTATATAAGTTTGACCTGTCACAAGTAACAGATTTGCTATTTCAATATTAACAATAGTTTTGTAATATAGTAAAAAGGAAAAGAAATACAAAAGAATAAAAGAAAAGAGAACTGTTATAAGTCTTTTCTTATGTAATTGAAGAATAAACAGAATTTCCAAACTTGAATAGACTTTGATCAGAGGTCCCATTCTACTGCACCAGTTGTTTTAAAGATTCTCAAGTTTTTGAGCTGGAGCTTATTTGCAATAAAGAATATAAAATATATTTTTTTGCTTAAAATTATTATAAAAAGAAAATTTTAATTAAAAAAATTTTTTTAATATTGCTATTATATAAATATTAATTTGTTTTATTTAATATAATAAAAATTAAGAAAAAGTTAAAATATAAAAAACTAAAAATATTATTTATTTCTGACAAATAGAATATTAATCAAAGAAACTTAAAATTTTATATTATATTATTTTCCAAGTTGTCTAAACAATTAGATACTTATATTAATTAATTGTTTATAAATTATTTTTGCTATTAAAATTTATTTCAACAATTCAATATTAAAAAAATAATTGATAAAATAATTAAAAATACGATTTTTATAATAACTTTTATAGAATAAGACATTAGATACTATAAGAAACATATTATTAAATTATTATTTACTTGAAATTAGATATTTTCAATATCTTTTATATCTTTTGATATTTATTATAATATTAAATAAATAATTATTATATCTTTAATTTTGAAAATTGGAATCAAATAAACTCATATAAAATTTGTAACACTATTAAAAATGATGGTGATTATAACTTACATATTAAATTTAATATAAACCTGAAAATCAAAAATCAAATCATTAGAATTCTTAATTGTTATTAATGTTTATTACTATCAATTATTATATTTTTAATTAAAATATCAATAAAATATTTAAAAGTATTGAATTCTTATATTTTATATTATATATTATAGTATAACCTGTTTTATTAAATTATTTAAACATTATTCTAATTCTAAACATATACTGTAAATAAATAAATAAATAAATAAAATATCATTTATTATGTAATTAAAAAAATATTAGATATAATAAAAAAAAATCTAAAATAAATTACACACTTAATACGTAAATGAAAAAGAAGAATTTTTGAAAAATTAATATTTGAATTTTAAAAAATATAAAAAAAAAATAATTTAGATCTTGCCATGTGATTATTTTTATAAAAATTTGTCAGTCCCAAAATTATTGATTTATAGAGGTTTTAATGTATTTTGATAATTTTAAAAATTCAAATAAAAACATTTATATTTTATAAAAAAAAAAGATTTATTTGATCTCTTGTCATCAATGATTAATTATTGTTAGCAAGTTTTTTATTAGAAGCATTTGTATCATTTAAGAAAAATTTGCAAGTACATTGAAAATATCCAGTATATATGTTTATTATAAAATTATCATCTAAAATATGATTTATCATAAAATTGATATTGTTGATTAATAAAAAAAATATCGATTTTTAATTCTTTATCTTATTAATATTATTTTTTCATACATTATACATTATTCAATAATCGTTAACTTTTTTTCGTTAATTCATTATCCTACTTATTTATTTATTTTTTGCCATCGATAAATAATTTCGGGTTTATTTTTCATCAACGAGCACCATTATCCCGCTTTTTACTAGTCGCGAGAAGGTCACAAATATTTTACGGGTCTGACTTTCGCATCGTTCAAAAGCGGATGCAAAATTACACTTTGTGTTCATTAAAAGTATCATTAACCAAGTGCGGACCATTAGCATTTCATAAATTATTGATTATATCATTGATGGGAAGAAAGCGAGCGTGGTTCCTTGAAATTCGAGTTTACATCACAGCGGAAGGAGGGTAAAGATGTTCAAGAGACATTCATCGTAATTTTGTCGATGATGATATCAATCAATGAAGAAAGGGGAATCATCACAAAAATGATAAATTAAAAGCATGGAAATTAAATACATCTAATGATTCATGATTTTCGTGATGAATTATCATGAATCAATGTTTGATTAAAATAAGAGAGAAAGGAAGAAGAAATTTATAAAAGGAAGATTGAAATCGTCCTCGAACTCCAACACTAATAGCGTCAGTCAAACACATTATTTATTCAATCATTGTATTTATAACAAAAAATGGTTTACATAAAACACCAATATTTAATTCTCGTTATATCCTTCGCCTTCATATGCTCCGTCAACACTCAACAAGTTCCTTCCTTCCCGTCTCAACAAGCACCCTCCTTCCCATTAGGAAAATCTCAACAAAATGATCCTTCTCGTAAACTGGGTAACAACCAACCTCAACCGGCGAGTGCTGCAACTCAACAACCAGGTGGGTTGGGAGACACCATTTTTAATCCAAAGAGCCCAGCTGCTGGCTTGCATGGTGGTTTACCCGGACAGCCCGCCTCCAGCGAAATCGGACATTCTTCACCGACGTCATCAAATGCACACACCGCCACGCATGCATCCACCACCGCCAGTCGTTCAGAGAAGCCTTCTAGCATGTCGGCTCATAATGCACCTTCGATTGGGGAATCGTCAAGATTGGGGAATTTTGGTATTGGTATGATGGCAGTGATTATGTGCGGATTTTTTGGGGGATTTGTGTGCTTGTGATGATGACCTTAGGACATAAATCTTATAATTAACATAGAAATGGTAAATAGAGGACGGTTGGCTATTTAAACACAATATGTCATCTCATTATGTATATTCCTGATTAAATAAAATTTTCAAATAAAATTACGATTTCTAAGGAATCGGTGTTTCAATTTAACGATCCGTTTTCCGATTCCGGAAAATCAGGTTTCGGGGAACTTCGTGAAAACTTTGTTTTTTTTTTTATTATAAAATATTTCAGATTTCACATAAACACAAAAAAAAAATTCTTTTCTCATCCTCATCCTCATAACCATAAAATTTACACGACTCTAACGACTCTAAAGAATGTTGCCCACGTTAACATTTGATTGATGTGTAAATTTAAGATAAAGATCCGGAAGAATCGGATTTCGAACTTCTTATGAAAAATGAACACGTAATCTATCTGAAGAAATTATAAAACAAAAAAAGGTATTTTGCACAGAAAATCGTCGTTTCCACCGAATATTATATACACACTGTTACACGAAGTTTCAAGCAATAATAACAGTCATCTGCCAGAAAGTTTCCTAAATTGTGCATGGGTATGGTTACACCAACGTTACACGTGTTTTTGTGTTCCCATTTGATGGTGTTTATATGATTAAGTGAAAACACATCAGTATAAATACTCAAAATAAACAGGTCGACCTGTTTACCTGTTTTTCATATTTTCTTCAAGGTAAACAAAAAGCTGTATTGTATTCTAATGGGTGGAAAATTATGAGGCTTTTCTAACTTCAAACTTTAAATTTTTGTTTACATCTATTATCGTTAGAAGTTTTCTCACCAATAATAAACCTGAAACGTTCAAAACAAAAAACGCTCATCGTAAATACACGTTATAAGTCCAAGAAATTTTTAATAAGAGATGGTTAGGATTACACCAGGTCGGGGTAAGGGAGGCAAAGGTTTGGGAAAAGGAGGGAAAGTTTCTACGCAGAGGCACAGAGTAAGTGGGCCGTAGAGGTTGCTTATTAATAATATTTTGTCGTGACATTCTTTAATTTTGGGGCATCATTTATTCATGTGATTTTATAAATAAGATCATGTTACTGTACCAAAATTAATCAATGTAGGGTTTGATTTTCAGTTCTAGACTATAATGTCCAAAATTACGCAGGTGATGGTTCTAACGAGCATGGAATTCTATTTTCATTTAGAAACTCTTACGCGAGAACATTAAGGGAATCACTAAACCAGACATTCGACGTCTTGCACGTCGTGGTGGTGTGAAACGAATTTCAGCGGCGATATACGATCAAGCGAGATCTGCTCTAAAAGACTTTCTTACCGACACTCTCCGAGACGTTGTTTCCTATCTTGAATACGAAAGGAAGAAAACAATTGGAGTTATGGAAGTTCTGTTGGCTTTGAAACGTCGAGGGAAGACGCTCTATGGTTTCGAGGGGGTGCGCACGCAGAAAAAAAAATAAGCATTGTTAATTTCGTTTATATTCAAATCTTTTGATGAAAATATCTTCATTTGATATGGAATCCTTCCATGGAGCATATTTTTTTCTTTTTAATGGATTTCAATGATCATCGAGCTTGCCTCGTGGTTGGTTATAATCTTGTTTAATTTCTTAGTTTTATATCACTTTTCCATTCATCTATTCTTTTCTTTCCTATTTTCTTTTCTGGGATCCTTTCTAAGATAATTTCTTATGAGTTACTGCTATGTAACCTAAGGATAGATCCTATAAGTCTAAAAATAACAAAGTTTGTATATATCTCTTCATAGCTATAAGCATTCACCTAATCTATGTTAACGTATATTAATGTGAACCACGATAAAAACGATAGACACGAAATATGACAGAAGTGTATTACAGGGTTAAAGATTAAATTAGAATAAAACTTGGGTTTTCTATTCCTAGCGTTGCTGAGTCTTGATGAATATCGAACATCCATCTTAACTTTGGGTTAAACCAATAATTTAGGTTAGAAATTGAGGAAAATCTGGGTAGCGATAAGAGCGATAAGCTATATCACATTTGAATTAAATCTTAATCCTTTAACATGGCAAGGGATCAATATAATGTGATATACAGTATATAGTATAAATTAGTATTTAGAAAATAGATAACTCTCAATCATCATCCATTTGTGATAAAACCCATCGGTGATATAATTACCCTTGAAATTGAATCCAATATTAATAATTAATAAATAAAGTTAATATTTACTATACCTATCGTATCCTATATAGATTCAAGTCCCAAAGTCAGGTCAAGACCTGGCGCCGTTCACATCACGATCTATCTTCACCTCACACGAATTATATTTGAACGTTTTTATTTTCTATGAATATACAATTCTCACACGTCTTTGATGTATAGTCTTCAGTGCATTCAATGACTTTGCAACCTCTAAACTCCCTCGAATTATGATGTAAGAACATCCGAAACCTGAAATGCGACCAAGTTAGTATCGCATAAGCCGTCTTTGACTGAACCTTTCGCTTGTTCTTCAAAATAATTCTCGAAAATTTGAACTTGGATAAAAGAATGATCTCGTAATTATAACATAACCAACGGGCCAGCTGATGGTGGCACTCATCAATTATATTATGGATTCTTTGTATGATTCGTAGCATTTTTTTTCTTAATCAAAGTATCTTTTCTTGTTTGTTTTTCTCAAAGCAAAATCTTTGTCACTTTGTAATTTGTCATATTTCTTGGTAAAATCATCCTCAATTAATTGACCGTCAGGGTCAACCGGCCATAAACGTGCGAACACCTGATCGAGCGAGATTAACATCATCTTAGTTATCGATGATATCCCATATGTTAACCGTATTATTTAAGTCTGATGCTTGTTCTGAGGTGATAATATTTTTTAAAAACGCGTATTTCCTTCTGTTCCTATTTTAATCCCTAGCAATGATCGAGATGGTTTGTGTTCGAACCTTCTTCGATCGTGTGCTTCATTCGAAAATTATTTCTATGCAGCTTCTTGTTTGTTTTGTATGCGTCCATCAATTGTCTATTGCGTACGGACGTACTTCCATAGGGGTCCTTTACCCAGAGAAGTTCTTCAGTTGTGGAGCACTCGTCATTCAGGTAGCATGATGCTAATGCCGGTGATTCCATCGTCTTGTACCATCTCAAGAACTTTGTTGTACGTCCACCTCACAGCTCCCATCCACTTCTCTTTATTCGGACGTTAGGTAAATCCGTTTTTTTCGTGTTTTTACTCTCTCCATCGTTTTCGGTTCTCGGCTGATCTGAAATTGCGTCTTGCCGAAAAGATATTAATGATCGGTGTCATTGACGTTGACGTGCCATGATCTTTGTACTATTCTTGCCGAGAATCCATTCGACAAGTTCGTACGCAAATCTGGGTGTGAACCCCTTGCGTTTCCGGTCGAGACCTGACCCAATGTCCCTGATGAGTTTGTGATCTGGGCATTTCTGTCGAGGTTCTCACATTGCCAGTCGAGATCCTTTTTCTACTTTTCCCGAGTTGACTCTTTTCATTTATCCCCGATACTGTATCTTGATTGTTTACCTTCTTAACGTTTAGGATGAGATCTCATATGATTTTTGAATCCCTTGCGCTCCTCGGTATTTCTTACGAAAACGGAGCTTATTTGTATTTTTACGAAGAATATTTCAACATTCTTTGTCATCAACAATCAGATAATATAAAATGTTTTTTTTGAATCAACAATCAGTAAGATGAATAACTAAGCAATAGGTCCACTCTAAATTCCCAAATTCTGGTCAAATTAATAATCATTTAAATTTTAACTTTAATCACCGTCAAATGATTAACCATTTGTATATTATATTTTTCAAATCTTAATGTTACTGTATTTTTATCATTATTTATTTGAAAAAAAAAACTTTTTTGTCGCTCTGTATGGATAGAAATTATAGTTATTGTATTTTCATTACTCTGTAATCTTAAAATTCGATATATACTGTATGTATATTTCTGCGTTCGATCTCTGATATTCAGACATAACAGTGATTTTGATTAGCTATGGCGGAAGCAATGAAAACGTTAAAAACAAAAACCCCAAAATCTTTAATCATGTGGATCGATTCAATGAAAATTTTCGTGATAAGAATAAGGGATAGCAATTATGAATTAATTGAAATAATCGAAGAACGGAATTGTAATTCAATTTTTCAATCCTATACAAATTATCTAAGCCTGCATGCAGTAAAATTATTTTAATCATTTTAATTTTTACGGCTGATACTCGATAATTTGAAAAAAGTCAAACTTATTAAGAAATGTCGGGGATGATGCTTTTAACTAATACAAATAACAATAATAACAATAATAATAATAATAATTAGTGTATTGTTATAATTATTATATAAATTTTATATATTTATTAATATGATTTTATATTATACATGTTAATATCAATTTCAGTATCATTTGATTTCAGCATTATTCTTAACAAGAAATAACTATAAAACCAAAAAAAAAAAATTTATGATTTTTTATATTATAAAATTTTTTAAAATTTTTAAATACAATGTAAGTCAAAAATATAGCAATTACACATTATTTTTTATCTATAATTTAATAACTATTTTATTTATTTAAATGATATAAATGGATTTTTGAATTTATTGTTAAATAAGTTTAATTAAAAACTATTTTATTAAAGCTTATTAATATAAATTTTGGTTTTAATTAAAAGTTACAAAAAAAAACAATTTAATTAAAAAAAAAAAATTAAAAGATTTTATTAATCCAAATGAATTATATGAAAAATACATTATCTGAAAAATAATATTAATAACTTTAATATACAGTATATAAAAAAATTCTTTTTGCTAATTTTTTGTTAATCCAAAAAACAAACATTCTTAAAACTTTATAATTATAAAGTTTATATACTTTTTTAAACAATATTAATTTTTTAATCAGTTAAATGAACAATAATTATAATTTGTTTTTTTTTTTTAAAAAAAATATTTTTCTAAAAAAAAAATTGATAAAAAAAAACTTTCAAAAAACTTAAAAAATTCAAGTTTTTTTAAGTATATATATATATTTTTTAAAATTTTTACATATTTTAATTTGATTTTAAATACTTTATTATATTGAATTTTTTAAAAAATAATTAATTAAATTATAAATTAATTAATTATATTATTATAAAAAAAATAAACAAGCATATAGTATAGTGCAAAAATTTTTGAAATTTTTTATTTATTTATTACTCAAAAACTATTACATAGAAATTAATAAAAAATACATCAAAATAAAACTAAAAATCTAGAGATTTTATTAATATATAATTAATAATTAATTATTTTATCATTATTTTCAATTATTAATTTATATATCTTATTTATTAAATATATAAAATTATTTAAAACTTTATTTGGAATTTTATTTTATTTTTTTATCATAAATTGTTCTAATTCTAAAATATTTTTTGTAATCTTATATATATATATATTTTTAATAATAGTTCAAAGATTTTCAATAAAATTTAAATTTGAACTATTAAAAAACCAATCAATAATTTCAAAAAAAATTTTATATAACAGTATTTTAATAATTTTACTTGTATACTTGAGATTATTATCTTATTAAAAGTGCTAATTATTCTAAGTAATCTATTGATTTTTTGTTTATAATTTTTTTAAAACAAAAAAAAAAAAATTTTTTTTAATATAAAATCTTTCTTATATAAAAATTTTAATATAATTTTTAAATATTTTTTTAACTGTTTTATATTCTTATGTTATTGAGTAATTGTATTTCTAAATAGTTAAAATACTGTTTCATTAAAAAATAATATTTTTTTCCAGTTAACAAATTTTTGGTTTTTTTTAGAAAATTTTACTTTAGTTTAATTTTAAAATTTTTATTATATTAAAATATTTAATTAATAATTAATTAATATATAATAGAATTATAAACAAAATATTAAGATTTCAAACCAATATAAAAATAGTACTAAAATAATACTGACATAATAAATTTAATATATAAGTTGTAATTTACTATATTGAATTCATAGTAAATTTAATATCAACATTAAAATAGTATTATTAGAAACTTTACAAAAAATATTTTTTTTATTATATAATATTAAAACTAATAATATCATTAAATATAATAAAATAGCAAGATATTAAAATATTTTTTTGTTAAAAATGATTTAAAATTCTTTTTTTTTTTGATTTTTTTTTAAAATAAAAAAAAATTTTATTTTAATTTAATAAAAAAATTTATTATTATTATGTAATTATTTTATTTATTTATTTTTTTTTGAGTAGATAAACACCATTTCTTTATTTATTTGTATATTACAGGATATATATTTAAAAAAAAACAACATCTTCCACATGTGATTTACAGTAAGTTTAATGCTAGCCTGCCTATAGTAATCATTTAACTTCTATTAGAAAAGACATTTTAAAACTAGTATATTAATCAAATGATGCCGAGCAACTATATATGCCTACTCAAAGCTATTTTGATAGATAAAATTATGCTAATTTGAAATAAAATTAGAAATATATGATAAAAAGTTAAGATTATTTTGGATAAATGTTTCTGCAACTAATGTGAGAATATTAACTGTTGTATTACAGTTTTGAAGATTTGAACCAGCATCAATATAAAAAGTGGAGTTAATTTTTGAGGTATTTGCACTAGAGTTGTGATTATTTTTGCTACTGTTGCTGGCTTTATTGTTTTTATTTTTTTTGTTTTTATTGTTTTGTTTTATTTGATGCTAGTAGATGATGAAGTATTTGCTATACTACAATAAGATTTCTACATAAAGTTATAGAACATTGTAAGGGCTTCAATAGATGCTTTGATCCAGTTGTGGATGTTGGCTGTAGAGAATATGTTTGCAGTGACTTCGCATACTAATTTCACTATTTGTTGCATATTGGAAATTGGGTAGTTGCTGTTGTTTAGATGGAGGATTGTATTAATTGAGTTGATGATTTGCTTGACTTCTTCTTTTGCTTTAAAATACTAGAGAATATAAAAAATGGTTTTTGATTGAAAGCTGCATCTGGAACAGTATAGGTTCTTGTAGTGTTCAGGATATAGGTTGTGGAGGAATTCTCATGTGGAAAGGGTACCTGAAAGTAATTTGATTTTAAATGCTACCAGATCACTATAACTGTTATTATGAAGTTCTTTTATATGTTTGTTGGATAAGTTGATTATTTTGAGATTGATAGTATTGTAAGATTGGTTAAATGTTTTAAATACAAAAGAATTCTTGCATATTATATAGGATCTGATAATGCTAAAGATTTTCTTGCACCATCTTGAGCAGCTTCCCAAATCTGTGTAGTTTATAGTAGGGTTTTCTGCAAAATGTAGAGGTAAATTGTTTTATTGTATGTTATTAATAGTCCTTGGATTGAATTTAGGTTTGGCAAGATTAAGAATAATAAATTTTTGTGCTGCTATGTGTTCAATTCTTGATATTAAAACAGTAAAGTTAATTTTTGGTCATTTTTTAGAAAAGCTAAAAGTGGTTTGAATTATACATGTTTTTTTATTATCATAAAAGAAAATTTAATCGACAATATGATTTTGAATTAAATATAATTTCCAATTACTTACTAATTGTTATCTAGTAATATAAACATCATACAGTTTTTGAAAAATGTCTGAATTAAATATGAACACATATATAGTTTGAATGATATTTTTATTGTTTCTAATTTTGATTGTATACTGGATAGGGTACCATTGTAAGATCTTATAAATGATACAAAATATGTTACTCATTGGTAATTCTGGATTTGTTATTGTGATTTTGATATTGTTGACCATTACCTCTTGTTTAACAAGTTGAATATAATATGAGTTGTGAAGGCTGATTTCTTGAAGTGATGAGAGAGATAGTGGGGCAAGTATGATATTTACTGAATGGAAAGTGAGTTCATCTTTGAATAAAGAGATTGCTAGTTCTTCTATGATGTTGCACAGGTGATGCTTGGAGTTGAATGAGATTTTGTTAATTTTTTTTTTTTTTTTTTTTGAAACGGGTGGCTTACACCTTGTTTTATTAGGTTTATATAGTTGAGTATGTACAAAT
>CAJVPV010003330.1:0-11443 GCA_910591835.1 Acaulospora morrowiae | reverse complement strand
AACATTAATTAATATCAAAGTAGAAAAATATAAGATGAGTTTTAAAAATCTTTGAATATTATAAATTATTGTTAATAATATTTTAGAAGAAAATTAAAAAAGAACTTGAATTTGAAAAAGAAGATTCAAGTAGTAAAAATATAGAAATAGTTGATTCAATAATTATTCATATAGAAGAATCTCTAAAGACTTATGAAAATATTAAGAATAATCCAGATTTACTAATAAAAAATAGAAAATTAGAAAAAAATACTTTGGCAATAAACAAAAACTTAAACAAATATAAAAAACATAAAAAAAAATTATATAATAATAAAAAATTATAAAAAAAAAATTATATAATAATAAAAATAAATTTATAAATTAATTAAATGTTTTAAATTAAATATTATTTAATTATAATATATAAAAATAAATATAATTTATTACTATTAAAATATATTAAAGATTTCTGGAGATTAATATATAAATTTTTGTTCTGGAATCTTTTAACAATAATAGAAATCTTTTAGAGATCTATGTCCAAAGATCTTCAAAGACCTTTACTTAAAAATTTTTTTAATAAATGTTAATTATACTATTATTAACAACTATAATAACAAATAATATTATATATATTCTATTATTTATGATAATCAAAAAGTTGGAAAAATAAAATAACAAGTCTGTCCAGATGTTCTCTTGAAGAAATAATTAGTTTTTTACTTATAGATTCTATAGTTTACTTTATTTAGTTTTAGTTTAATTATATTTATTTTTTTATTTTTTTCAATTACTTTACTTATAAATTTATAAAAAAACTTTATAAAATTTTTAAATAGATAGTATTATTTAAAACTTTTTTTTTAATATTAGTTAGATATATATATATAGGCAAGCTAGTATTTAACTTGATACTTTATATATATATAAAATATTGATTTTTTTATAATATATATCTTATTATATACAATATCAAATAAAAAAATAATATTTATTTATAGGAAAAAATTCTTTTAAAAAAATACTTTAAAAAGATCTATTAAAATTAGTATTAATATTATAATATAATTTTATATTTGAAAAAATATTATACAAATATGAATATCTATATATTTAATTAATGAATTAATTTTTTAAAAAATTTTTTAATTTTTTTTTTTAGAAAATTTCAAAGTAATATACAAAATAATAAAAATTTAAAAAGTTTTAAATATTATAAAGTTTAAAGTGTTATAAAAATAGTTGATAATAATCTTTAAAATATTTTAAAATATTATATATAAATTAAAAAATAATAAAACTTTAAAAATATTTGAAATAATTTTAAGAATTTCAAGAATTTACAAAAAATTAAATTGATTTATTTTTTTTAAGCACTTAATAAATAAAATTTTACAGTAATTTACTTAAGATAAAAATTTTTAAAGTATTATGAAATTTTAGAAATTTTAAATAAATAACAATTTTTAAGAAACTTTAAAGATTTTTTGTTTTAAATAACTTATGGTGAAATTTTATTTTACATATTTTTTATTAAGTACTTTAAAAAAATAAATTAATTGGGTTTTTTATAAAATACTTGAAACTAATTAAAATATTTTATTTCATATTTATTTTAAAGAGTTTTAAATTATTTTAATATAAAAAGTTATTAAAAATAAAAATCGTTAAAGTTTTTTCACAAAAAATATTTTTGATGACAACTTTTACTTAAAATTTATTTTGATAATACTTATTGTACTATTTAAAAAAATTATAATCTTTTTCAATTACAAAAATTAGAATTAATTTATTCTTTTAATTAATCTATACCTAACAATTGTTCAATTAGAATTTATTATACCATTTTAACAAAATAAACAAAACCGTTTAAACTAATTTGTCAATTTAATAATTATTATAACAAAAAAAACTATAATAACAAATAATATTATATATATTCTATTATTTATAGTAATCAAAAAGTTGAAAAGATGAAATAACAAGCTTGTTTAAAAGTTCTTTTGAAAAATAATTGATTTTCTACTTATAAATTATATAGTTTATTTAATTTAGTTTTACATGTAGTTTTAATTGTATTTATTTATTTTTTTCAATTATTCTATATTAAAAAAATCAAAAAATTTTACAAAAACATTTTAAGTTGATAGGTATAGCTATTACTTCTTTATTAAAATATTAATATTACTTTTGAAATTTTTTTCAATATTAATTAGATATTGTTAAAGTAGGCAAGCTAATATTTGACTTTTTAAAATATTAAAAGAATTATTGTTTCTTTTATAATATATACCTTGTTATATATAAATTAAATAAAGAAATAATATTTATCTACAAATATATATATACTGTATATATATAATTTAAATAGTTATTTGAAAACTAGCCTTTAATTTATATAAGTTAAAAAATATAAATTCTTTTTCGAATATAGCGTGTGACATTGAAAATTATAATATATACAGTATATTCACATATCGGGTAATGCTTTGGTTACACGATACGATAGGTGTTGACATTAATATGGCGCAGTAATCACTATAGCAATAAAATACTCGTCATGGAGGATTATTACGAAGACTTGTTGCAATATGAAGATGAAATATATAAGGAGAAAAGTTCTTCTTCCGAGAGGTAAAATTAGCGCTTTTCTTGGTGCATTTCAATGTCAAATACTGAAATTAGAAAAACATACTTAGCGAAGAAGATTTCCTCAAGGATCCATCAATTCTTTATGGACAAATATTTTATTCGAGTGAAAAGCCGCATTTAATTACTGAAGAGAAAGCCAAAGAAAGTCGGAAAACGGAAAGCAAACACTCTAGTGACCAGCAAGTGTTGACTCGAACTTCTAAAGTAAAAGAAGAAACCTCCAAAACTACGACTAATATCAATAGTATATTCAACGATGAAAACGACACTAAAGTTATAGAAGGCAACGGAAACTCTTGCACAACAGGCAAATCGGATATTATAATAATATCTGATAGTGATGAGGATGAGGTTTATACCAATGCCAAGAAGGCTAAAGTATCATCTGATGAAGAAACCAAGTACTCAATTTCACGTAAAGCACCTTTGGTTTTTGATTTAGAGGATACACATTCTTCCGAAGATGACATGGATTCTCAAAAGACGAGAGAAAAGGGGACAAAGGCAGAAGATGACGTCGGGACGTCTACGAATGAGAACACATCCAATAGGACAATAATATCGTCGGAATTGGAGACTCATCTAATCAACCCAATCAGTTTTAAAACTCCAAATTCGACGCTGGCAAGGGTAAAAACGAACCAAGGAACACCAAATGCTCTTTCAAATAAAGGATCTTCAGGACATGTTAAACCATCTAGTAGCTCAGCACCTCTTATTCATCAGGTTTTGAATATCACGATCAACATTTTATTCCAAAACTCTTTTGAGATCATGTGCGATTCATTATATTATGATAAATGTGTGTAACCGGATCTTGAAAACGAATAGGAGTTAAAATTCAAGACAAACAGATGCCAGAATTGTGGATCACGCGAACATAATGAAAACATTTGCGAGAGCATTATGTACCCTGATAATGATGAAGTAAGTTTGCCATATGCATTCTCCACTTGATTTCGAAAATGGTATAATATAATTAAATAATTTCAGCTTACATGGAGAAGATATAAGTTGCAAGCACCATCACGAAATGCTAAAGTCCGAATAAACTGCTATAAGTGTGCCAGTCAAAACCATTATGGAAAGGTCTGTTGCACCTTTTGTTATCACAAATCCTTCGATTCCCAGATCAAACATATTGTTTGCTTATGATTTAAATTCTCAACATAGGATTGTGACCTCAATGAAAGAGAATCATCATCCTCGAGAGAAGCACATTCAAGTAACAGGTTTGTGAATTAACAGTTGAAGCTAACAACAAGTTTAAGTCACAAACGATTTCATTACGATAATTTCAGGTATGGTCGTTCATATTCACGGAGATAACCGGCTCACGAATGGAAACATGTGTTATTTAAAATTTCATTTTTGGTGGCAAATTCCGGTATGTAATTATTAAATAATACTTGATGGAATCCGTTTACAGTTTGTGAACGATTCGTTTTCATTTTATTTAAGCGACCATGGTCATCTTAGAAAGAGAATATAATTCGATTTACATTTCTTTGTTATTTTTATGAAAGAACTTTGTAAATTTTGTGACTCAAATTCCTTCCCTTCAAGTTTCAAGGAATAGTAATAGTTGCCTCTATTTAAATTCGATAATTCACGTGCTTTTCATTGAGGTAGAATCATGTCAAAATGGTTGGTTCTTGAGCATTATCTTTGCAGGAACGATCATATGATCTGTCATACAAATAAATGTGATAAGTGTTTTTGATAAATAAAAATGTTTTTAACTCGTCTTTTAAACCTTAAAAGATCAATTGTTTCTTCAAGTATGAGCAACACCGAGAAAGCCACTTTTGCAGCCGGCTGTTTTTGGTAGTATATCCCAGTATTCCACAAAATCCAGTCTAATTATTCACGTGAATTTTAACAATTAGGGGAGTAGAACATATCTTCCGAAAACATTTTGACATTGATACCAAAGTCGGTTACATTGGGGGCGTCACAAATAAACCAAGTTACAATGAGGTATTTATTTTTAAGGACATATCCCGCGTGAACTGCACTTCAAACGTTAATTAATGTTTATAATCAGGTTTGTACTGGCAATACTGGGCATGCTGAAGCTTTACAGATTCAATTCGATCCTTCCAAAATTTCATATGCCACGTTGGTCGAATTCTTTTATAAAATCCACGATCCCACTACGGCAAATCGTCAAGGACCAGATGTAGGAACACAATATCGTTCAGCGATATTTTACCACTCGCATCAGCAAAAAGAGATTGCAGAGAAGGTGACTGAACAGGTTCAAGAGAAGGCAAATAAAGAAACCAAATTATACACCGGATCAAAAATCGTAACTGAAATCGTGGAAGCTGGTGAATGGTATGATGCTGAAAAATACCACCAGATGTATTTGGTGAGTGAATTTTAAGCGATTTCATTATTTATGTCTTGATACCTTCCTAACTCGATTTTTGATAGGTCAATAATCCCGATGGATATGAGGTAAATATTGTTAATTTGTTACATATTTGACATGTATCAACAATCTTAAAATTAATCTATTTTATAGTGTCCCACTCACTTTGTCAGATGGTGATATGACGATGAGCTATTTTTTTAAAAACATGTTTTACCTTTTGCGAAAGTTGATCATTCATTCTATGTCAAAATTGTAATTAATTGTTCACTTGAAGTTTTTTTTGCATTATATAACATTGTATCCTAATAAAGCAATTAAAATAGCAGCTACCTAAAGTGTTTAAAGCATTTATGAGTTTTTGTTATTTTAATATTAATGCAATTGATGGTTTAAAAAGGAAATCTCATAAGCGTTTAATTCATTCCAATTTATTTTCTTGTTATAATTTTCTAAAGTTAGTTTGAGTATTTCGCGTTTCCTCATACTATTAACCCCCTATTAATCTAGATAACTCATGATTCCCAAGCAATGTAAGAATGGTGTCATGGATACTTAACCCTCAACTGCAAGAATAATTCGATCTTTACAAGTTGATTGGTAGTTCATCCAGTTCTCGTTTGGTATCAAATGTTGTGGGATGGGTGGAGAAAAGTGGAACAACCTAAATCAACTTAGTAAGATTTGACAATGCTTTTATATTGCATCATACTGCGCGTGTCATACAAAAGGCATGTGATATCACAATAAAACGTTTTCGCACGCTTTAACTTCAAATTATACAAAATGTCTACAGTCGAAAAAAACAACATTGATATTCAGCTCTTAAAAATTAAACTTGCACAACTCGAATCGAAGGTCTTTTATACTGTTTAATTATATCATTTTTAATTCTCCTTATTCTTTTCTTTTCATAAGTAACCATCACTTCTTAATTAATTTCCTTTAAATAATGGTTTACCATTCATATATTATTTTTTTTTTTACCTCGTTCACGTATAGTTTCGAGAAACTGATATATTAATTTCGGAATTGTCAAACGTAAAACCAAACGCCGTAAGTAAGGCAACACTATCCCTTTTATGGCGCATTCCTTTAACATGCAAAAATGACTTTCCTATTGGTTTGTCTAATAGGCGATATATCGCCAAAAAACAAATGCCAATATATTTTTCGTGGAGAATAAACAATTAATCAAAGATGATAAAAAAAGTCGAGTATACATTGTTTTGTCTATGTTTTAGGATTTCGGTCCCGATAATAACCGTTTTTTTTTTTGAATTCCAGAAATGCTTGGTGAGTTGGAGAACGAAATAAAAAAAACCAAGGAGAAAATAAAAAAATTGGAGATAGGATCGTAAAATATGAACCGTGCATTTTATCCTCGATCCATCATTCTTAATAAAATTTAAAAGTCCCAGAGACGCTTATTAAAACTCGATTTGGATCATGTGATTAATATGCGTATTACGTATTCTTTGATCGTCAATCAATCACAAAAAAGCCTGGCTAAAACGAAATATAAAGAATTATGGAAAACTTGAATCTAAAGCACCGGGTTATCCTAGGATATCCTGATTTAAATAATTCTGGGGTTCGTGTGGTATCGGGAGTTGAAGAAAGGTGCATTACCGACTTCGATACTCACATATATAAATATAATGATAGTAACAATGACAACGACGACGCAAGTTGTATTATTCCCTTGAATGTCACTAATACCGAGGATGTTGAGTATCTCGTGTTTTTTCAAAATGAAGAAATGTCACCTTTAATTATTTTAAGAAAATAATTTAATTCAATTGTTTTTATTGTGCAATTAGACGAGTTTCTTGGCAATCAACAAACTGCCACCACCAACAAAAACGACTCTTTTCATAAATTCATTAATCACACTTTTCTGCATGCATGAAGTATCGGAAGTGATCATCGTGGCTTCTTTGAATTTTTCGGAAAGAGAAGAGTTTGTATATTTGGGTTGTTTGTCAAGTAATGATACTGAGGTTGAAAACGGAGGTATTTAATTATTAATTAATTATTATTTTTATTATCTATTTCTTTAATCGCAATAGATTCGACAATTATTTTCTGTCAGTGATTGGACATTAACATGATTGATTAAATTTCTGAAGGAATAATAAAAACACTATCCCCAACTGCAAAACTACAAGATCACTTTTTCAATACGTTCATCACCTTGTTGAAAGTGGAATACATTCAAACAAGATGTTTGCTGTATCCAGGAAAACGGACTGATGGCAGACACGCTAGCGATAATTCTTATGAGGTAACCACGCAAATTTAAAATATACGGCATCTGAAACTGGATTTAACCCTAACATCCATTACATTAAAGATCGGAATACTGAAACACTTGGTTGAAGGGTTAAAGAAATTATTACGTGACGACTCGATAATTTCAATGGACAAAGTTTTGAACACAACGTTACCACCACAAAAATTGGCTGAGAAGGAACCGGAAGAAAAAGAAAGGTTCGACACGATTTATATGTGAGAATAACTTGTTATAGGTCGATCTGGATGCGAAGAAACTATTTTTGCTATTTCTCTCGACTCTTTGACTCGTTTCTAAGGAATAAATCTTTTGTAAAGAAAAAGCTAATTTAATTTGTCAACTTTTTTATTAAATAAGACTTCTTTTTTTTTTATCTTTATTAAAACAATTCATAAAGAAAAAATATGTTTTTTTAATGATTTTATTGAATTGCCATTTTAAAAAAAGATTAAAACAATAAAAATATATACAGTATATATACAGTATATAGTATACACGTATATAATTTTAACAGTATCTGTTTTTTTAAAACCAACAAATATAAATAAAACATTTATAACAAAATCATCTTATACAATATATATTATATTATATACACACAATATATATTAGTTAATCATGTTTCCAAATTAAAGAAATATAATCATATTTAACATAATCATTTGTGATATGATTTTAATTTAAATAGCATATTGCATATAATTTGAATATACTAAAAAATAATAAGCTTTTTTTAATTATTCATTTAATTAATTTTTATTATTTACTGTATACTTGGTAATCGATTAAATTGAAATATGAATATTTGATATAATTATCAAGAAATTTTTTTAAAGAACTATATGTCAATAGTCAACTCATAATCACTAGTAATTGATTAAAATTTATTAGTATATATTAATAATGTAGCTATATATTGGTATATATTAAATTAAAAAATAATTAATAATTGCTATACAATAATATTTAATATAAATTATTTTTTATTAGTTTATTTATTAAATGTTTATTTGTTTTAGCAAATCTTGAAATTATATATACTGTATGTTTTTATCTATACTATTTATTGGTATACAACTCTACTATTCAAATAATTTTAATTTCTAATATTTTTATAATTCATTATTTTCTTGATATCAATAAATATAAAAAAGTTTAAATGATTTACTATTTACAAATTTATAAAATTTGAATAATAACAATATTTAAATAAAATATCAAATTAATATAATAGTTTCTATTATTTAATATTAATAATTTAAACTTAATTCTTATTAAACCATATCAATTAATTTTTTTATCTTCATTTTTTTTACTTATAATAACATTAAAAAAAGATAAATTTTTATGAAAATTTGATAAAAATAAATATTATTATTACTTTTTAATATTGTTAAAAAAAATACTTTTTATTAATAATAATTATTATTAAAATCAATTAATTTTTTTTCAAGAAATTTATTAAGACTTACTGTATTATTAATATATTTTAATTATTAATCAATAATAAAATCAATATTTAATATTCTCAAAATTTTTTATAGAATTTTTTTTAATTTTATATAAGAAATAATTGAATTGTTTGAAAATTCCTTTTTAATTCTTATTAATAATAACAATAATATTATATTCAAATTGAAATATTTATTAAAAAAACTTATTATAATATTATAAATTATATTAAATAGTTGATATTAATTAATTAGTTTTATAAAATTTAGATAAATATTATTAGGATATTTAACTATTTTTAAATATTACAAATCATTAAAAGTATTATTAAATAATATATTTTTATATTTTTAAAGATTATTTTTATCAGATTCAATCTGAAATAAATTATTTTCTATTAATTTTATATTTATAAAAAGTTTTGAATATAAGATAATATATTTTTTCTTTAATAAAAAATTAAAAATATAATAATATTATTTAATAATATTTTCTAACTTTATTATTATCAAATTATTTAATAGTCACAGGACATTTCCCTTAATTAAGACTCAAAATGTTATTTTTATAATACAATTTATATTGTGTGTAACAACAACGGGAGGGAAATGTCCCTTAACTGTTAATATAAATTTTAAATTTTTCTATTTTAAAAAAAATAGTTAATAACAATAAAATAATTTTTTATAATATATTTATATACAGAGAACCCTCCCTAAATGCATATCCTTGGGACCAAGAGCAAGTGTGCATTTAGAAAAGGTATGTATTTAAAGAAAAAATATTTTTTTAATTTAATTTTATATTAATTCCTATTAACCATTATAATTTTGCCTGGCATTATATTAATTTTGGTCAGTTATCATAATTTTGCCCGATTTTATATTAATTTTGGCCAATTATCTTAATTTTGCCCGGCTTTATGTTAATTCTGGTCAGTTATTTTAATTTTACCTGGCTTTATATTAATTCCAGTCAGTCACTTTAATTTTGCCCAGCTTTATATTAATTATAATTATATTAATTCTGGTCAACTTCGCAATTTATATACTGTATAAAATATATTTAAAGAATTAAATTTATTGTACTGTTAAAATATAAAAGATGCATTTAATATTATTGACCCAACTTGGGATTACAAAAAAGAATACATTTAAAGGAGATGTGTATTTAGAGAAAGTATATTTAGGAGAGGTTCTCTGTATTTATAATTTGATATATTGTAACTTTTATTAAAAATCTTTACTTAATATTTATTGTTACTTTTGAAAAATATCAAATTGATACTTTATTTATTAATACTTTACTAATCAATATTTTTAAAAAATATTGAAATTAATTAGTACTTTATTGAAAATTTTGATTTGGTATTTAAATTTAAAAATTAATACTAAAACCAAAATCAATAAATCAGTAATAATATTTATCAATATTAATTAAAATCCTAAAAATAATTAATTCACAAATAAACAAAAATAGAGATTCAATATGGATAGAATAAAAAAGATAGACAAGATATAGAAAAAATTTATAAATAACTAGTTAAATTAAAAAAAATATATTATTACTTTGGCTTTTATAATTATTTTTTTATATAATAACAATACCAATGAAGTCTTAATACATTAGTCTTAACAAATTTCTAAATAAATTAATAATAATAAACTGATATGAAATAACTTGATATAGTATAACATATATTTAAAATAGTCTATAGATGATAATTTTTGTAAAAAAAATACAAATATAAATTAAATAAAATATGTTAGACAAGATTATACTAGTTAAAAAAATTTTTTTATTAATTAATTATATAGTATATAACAAAACTTTTTGGAATTTTATTTATATAATATAAATATAAATAATTTTTTTAAAACAAAAACAATTCATGTGAAATTTTAAATATGTAAACAATATATTTTAACAAATATATACTGTATACTGTATATTATTAAATTTTTTAACTTGTTTTATTTTTTTTATAAACTTATCTCTATAATTTTATTTTCTGAAAAACATATACAATGTCAAACCATATTACATTTGTGGAAGAATGGAATTACTTCTGCAAATGAAATATATTTTAGAACTGGCATAACTATGTTAACTATTTATTATAATCTTAAAAAATTAAATTCTAAAAGAAATATTTAAGAAAATCTGATGAAGATCAGCTTAAAAAAATTATTGCACATGAATTAAAAGCAATTGATCAATATTTATATCATAATTCAAGACTTTCTACAAAAACTTTGGCAATTAGATTGTTAAATATAAATATTAAAGTATCTTATATGACAATTTCAAAATATCTAACAAGCTTAGATTATAAAAATAATTTACCTTTGGAAACTCCTATATTTACCACTACTCATAAAGAAGCTTGTATTATTTAGACAAAGAAATATCTTAATCATAATTGGAAAAAGACTTTATTTTCTAATAAAACAGCATTTCAACTATTTAGAAATACAATTACTCAATAATATAAAAATGCAAGACTAGTCAAAAGAATACCTAAAGATTGTATCAAAATTTTTGTATAGGAAGAATTTTGTATAAAAGGAAAACCTTCTTTTTTTTGTTTTAAAAAAATTATGGATGCAAAATTTTATGTTAATATTTTGCAAAAACATAAATTAGAAATTATTGAATTGCTTGAAAATAATTTTTATTTTCAA
>CAJVPV010003329.1:0-11443 GCA_910591835.1 Acaulospora morrowiae | reverse complement strand
TTATTTATATGTTTTAATAGTAACTCAATTAATTGCATCAAATAATTGCGTCAATTGTGTCAAGGATCTATGAATTTTAGCAACATATATAGTTGCAAGTATGCTATCAAACTCTTCAAAAAATAATTCATATCTAATACTAAAAAAGAACTTTAGCAATCATATTTTTAAAACATTCATCAAAAATAAATACTGATATATAGTCCACCTCAAATTTAAACTAAAAATCAATTTTATTATCACCTTTATATATTTTTCTTATAAACAAGATGAAAAAAAAATAGCAATCCAGTTATTAACTAAATTTATTAAAAAATTCAAGAAACCAATATATCAAATTATAGCAAAAGACTTAAATATATATCTATTTGATACTTCTGTCATTAATACTTTAACAACAAATCTCAAAAGAAAAATTTATAACTACTTATATAATTAGACAGATATTATTAAAAAAGTAAACAAAAAAAAAGAGTTTTCATATATAACTTAAACAAGTATATCAAGAATTGACCAAATCTAATATACAGTGCTGGCGGAAAAAACTGACAATTTTTTTTTTTTAAAATTTTTAATAACACAGCTGTTAATTCCATAGCACCTACTACCAAATATAACATAGATCGTCTGTTTATACTATAAAGATAAAACAATTGATCACTCTACAGTCAGGTGTATCGAATATGGCTACAATAGTGGAACGATGTCAGATTATTAAGTCTTTATGGAAGAGCAGAATTCATAAAGCAAAAATTTTTCAAGAAAAAACTGGTTTCCCTGTAAAAACTGTATATAGATGGGCAAAACAACTTAAAAAGACAAATGATCTAAAACAGAAGAGTCGTCTGGGCCATCCAAGTCATCTTACCCTATCCAATAGCGTTACCTTTGCCATTTCGCGAAATCTTACAAATGCGTGTTAAGCATTGAAATATCTGAAACATTCAAAAAAACCTACACTGGTCTTAGTATTGTATTTAGAACAATCTGAAAAACCCTTCAGAAGCTTGGGTACAAAGTTTGCATTTCTAATAAGATCCCTTTACTCACTAATGCTGTCATGATTCGTCATATCGCTTGGGTGAAAACCTACCAAAGAAAACTATGAAATAAAGTCATTTTTTCTGACAAAACAACATTTTAAATGTTTTGTAATACGATGCAAGTTCATTATAAAAAAGGGAAACTGAGACCAATCCATGGAATTGTGAAGCATCCTTTCAAGGTTCATGTGTGAAGAGCATTCTGTGCAAAGGGAACCATTGGTTTTCACATATTCACTGAGAATATAAATAGAGAGTTCTATAGAGAAATTCTAACACAAAATTTATTTATGCAGGCATCTCAGGTTTTTGGCCATAAATAGATCTTCTAATAGAATAATGATCCTAAACACATGGCCAAGCTCATAATCGCTATCCTCAAAGAATGTTACTCATAGATCCTTGACTGACCATTCTATTTGCCAGATCTTAACCCAATCAAGAATTTGTAGGCAATAATCAAAAAACGGATAGAAAAAAATGTCAATATTATGATTTGTAAAAAAAAAACTATTACTCAAACAAATTTTATATCAATTGTGACAAGGGAATGGGAGGGTATCGATAGTACTATATGTCTTAATTTAGTACGGTCTATGTCACAACGTATAAATTTAGTTTTAGAAAATCAGGATCGTAAGATAAATTACTAAAATTATGATATATATAATCTATATGTTACATGATTCACTATATTAAAGTAAAAAAAATTTTAAATAAAAAACTGACAAGATATCTGTCATTATATAATTGTCAGTTTTTTCTACCATCACTATATCAATTATTTGAAAACTAAAGTTTTAAATGCAAAAACCTTTAACTTATTATCAATTAATACAAATTATAAACAAGTGCAAATAATTCAATACAAACTAATAGCTTTTGAATATCAAACAAAACTATTCAATTGAAAAAAAGTAACTAACTAGCAAAAAGCAAACTTTAAAGAAAAAATAAAATTCAAAATAACTATGGCCTTTGTTTTTTTTAAACTATCTTTAATCAAATCTTAGTTAATGTTGTCAAGAGCAATTTCTCTCTAATTAATTCATAATTATAGAAAACCAAATAACTAGGTTATATTAAATACTTTAAAATAATCAAACATATTAAAAAGATAATTAATAAAAAAAAAAATCTTATCAAGTTAGTTAGAAATTATTCTTTTAAATATATAGTATCTATTTATCAAAAAATTTATAGAAATGTTTCAACCTCTCAAAGTTTATTAAACAACAAAAGAAAAATATTAATTAAAAAAAAATCCAAAGCATCAAAAAGCAGCAAGCAAAACAAATCTATAAAGTTATTAAAAATAATTTATTCAAATTCTGGAAAAATCAAAGAGCTTTATTAAAAAAATACTGAATAATTTAAAACCTTTTCTAATCTTAATATAATTCAAGATAAAAATAGAAATTTAGCTGATAACTTGAACTAATCAAGAAAATCATAAATGCATATTTACTTTTATACTTGCAAATATATTATAAAAAAAAAACAATTCTTTATAGAAGCAATATCAATTAAGATTTATAAATTATTATAGATTATATTTAACTTTAGCAAACTTATGAACACTCTTAATGAAACTTTAGCAAACAAGATATCTGATAATTTAGAAATCATATATAAGATAATTAATTTTTTGAATAACAACTCCAAAAAAATACTTTTGAGGTTATACAACTATTTTTGACAGTAAACAGATCTTACAAAACCAAAAGAAGTCAATTATTGTTTTTTTATTCAAAAAAATTATCTGATTAAGGAAGATTGCAGATATGAGACCAATATCATTAATTAAAACAATTAAAAAAATATTTACAAAAATTATTAATATAAGGATATTAACAATACTTGATAAAAATAATATTTTATTTAAAGTTAGCTTTGCAAGACTAATAGAACAAAGTATTATGGAATCATTAAAAAAAAAGAAAAAATAAATAAACAATAGATAAAATAGTAGTAGTATAATACATAATAATAATAAAAGCTATTCCTTAAATTAAAAACTTTCTAATCAGGATTATACATGTTTCCTTATTACTATAAAAGAAAATTTGATTGACAATATGATTTCAAATTAAATACGATTTCCAATTACTTACTAATTGTTACTTAGTAATATGAACATAATACGGTTTTTGAAAAATGTCTAAATTAAATGTGAACATATGTATAATCAGGATATATGATTACTGTTGTCTAATTAAGTAAATTTTAATTAACTTATCTAATTCAGTACTTGTTGTAAATTAGAATAATTGAAATTACAAAAAAAAATAATAAAGATTTATTAAGGAAAGTACACAATAAAAAGAGAAAGAAAGGATTAGTAAAACTTGACTAAACAAATTATATACCTTAAGTAAAGAAATCAAAAACTTATTTAATATTATATAAGACTTACTTTGAAGAAGTAACAAAGTTGTCAAAAAAGATATTAACAGTATATAACAAATTAAATATTAACTTAACTATTTTAACAATATCTAACTAATATTAAAAAAATTTTAAAAGTAATATTAATATATTAAATAAAGAAATAGTAATTATACCTATTTACTTAAAAATTTTTATAAAAAATTTTTTATAAATTTGAAAATAAAACACAAAAGAATAAACAATAAATGAAAATATATACAATAATAAAATAATTAGAGTTAAAACTAAATTAAATAAACAATAAAATCTATAATAATAAAGGTCATGTTTTCAAGAGAATCACTTATTTAACTATAAAAAAACTGAAGTTTATTAAGTTTTCCAATTGTTGATATATATTTTGATGATAAAAAAATTATAGTATAATTAATATTCTTTTTTTTTTAAGTAGATAAACACTATTTCTTTATTTGATTTGTATATATCAGGATATACTGTATATCATAAAAGAAACAACATTTCTCATATGCTATTGTAATAAGTTAAATACTAGCTTGCTTACAGCAATTACTTGACTAATATTGAAAAGAAAATTTAAAACAATATATCTTGCCAAGCAGTACCAAGCAACTATGAATATCTACTTAGTATTAAAAGGAGGGAATTAGCCAATAATGAAATTAGATTTCTAATATATTTGATATAGTTATATTTACAGTGAATAAAAAAGTTAGTAACTATAGTGAGTAAGTCGACAATAATTTCTTGTGAGGAGGTGTTGGTAAATGAGGCTTCATCTTGTGGGCTGTGAATATAAATAGTTCTGATGGAGTGAAATGAAGTAGAAGTTTTGTTGTTAGAGTTTTATTTAATTCCTATAATTGGTAAGGTATTGGCTGTTAAGCAACAAGGTTTCCAGATTAAACTATACAGCTGAATCAGGGCTTCTGATGTTGCCTCAACCCAGTTAGAGAAATCAGAAACCAAAAATATTTTATTTGTAATGTCACATGACAATTCAACAACTTGCCATATATTTGAGATTGGTAATTGGTTGTTATCTGGTTAAAGTATTAGATTAATAGTTATGATGATTTGTTTAATCTTTTTGGAAGTCTCAGGACATTTGAAAACATGTTTTATATCTTCAGTATGGAGTTTATATCTTGAGCATAGAGTGTCCAGATTATACATGTTGCTGAAATTCGTAGATTCTTGACACAATTGACACAATTATTTGATACAATTAATTGAATTATTATTAATACATATAAATAATTGAGTTATAATGTAATTATTTTTGAAGATTTTGGGAATTAAGTCAACAACAAATAATTTATGTCACATATATAGTCCAGATACTGGCTAGGATATAACTGATATAATTGTTGATAAGTAGGTAGGGTTTCCGATAGTAACTTGATTCTGAATGTGATAAGGTTGCTATAATTATTATTACATAGTTTCTTGATCTCTTTATTGAAATTATTGATGATTTTTAAGTCATGTGGGATATGCATGTATTGAAAAGTTTGGAGAACAGATGAACTTTCACAAATCATGTAGTCTCTAGTATACGTGTGGTATAAATTATTTTGCTGTTGACTCAATTTCCAAAATCCTTAAAAATAATTGTGTATAACCCAATTATTTATATGTTTTAATAATAACTTAATTAATTGTGTCAAATAATTGCATCAATTGCATCAAGGATCTATGAATTTCAGCAACATGTATAGTCTCTAGTAATGCCAAAGATCTTTTTGCACCATCTGATACTACTTCCAAGGCAAAAGTTATTAATTGGTGGACTTTCAGGAAATTGTAATGAGGGGTTGTTCCATTGGATAGTTTCGGATATTGTTAGTTTGGATTTAGGTTTGATATATATAATTTGGATGGATCTTTGTTATATTTGTTGATTTATTTTTTGAATTAGTGCAAAGAAGTTAATTTTGACCATTCTTCTGAAATACTCAAGGATTAGTTGAAGGATTATTTTGTTGCTCCTGATTTCGATGGTATTGCAATGTAAATTTCACTGGGTAATATTCAGTATTGCAAATAGAATGTTATCCAGCAATAGGTATGAATTGAGAGGTATAACTTTAGTATCATTTATAATTAGATTATTCTTGTATGATTGAATATGAATATGGTACTGTAAGCTAATTTCTTGTGATAGAGTTTGGAGGCCGGGATTGTTAGGGATGTTGATTTCTTATAGCATATGTTTGTTATCTTGTGGTGAATTGGAAATTTTCTTTAGTATATTAAGTAAACAGTATTTTGGACTGTTGAATAGATTGAATGATATCCATAATATTGAGGCAGAAGGGTTTGTGAATTCTAACCAACAGAAGCTGTGAGAGATTGAACTAATTGGACAACCTGGACATTTAATAAGATTATTGTTGTAATCAGCTGTAAAGTATTTTTCTTTGAGTATTGTTCTTTCATATACTAGTCGGTATCTCTTGCAAACTTGAGCTATTGCATTGGTGTTATGGAGAAATCAAAATATTAATTTGGGGATTAGAAACTGGACCATGGGATCTATATACAGTAAGTTTTGTGTATTTAAGAATGTTTTGAACCAATTGGATTCTGGACCAAGACGAATTATGCCTGTGTGAAAGGCGAGTTGGGGCCATGTAAGTTTGATGATACTTTGGAATTTTAGTAGTTGGTTGGTGAGAATTGCAAATTGAACAGAACCAGATTGTTTCTTTTGCTTAAATAAATTGGATGTCTTGTATTGTATATTGTCTAATAAATGGGATTAGGGCTCCTAATAATATTACTTTGATACTACTTCAATACCAGTTTGATACTTATATTTATTATAAAATTATATAAGTATGTCACAACCTATATATTAAATTTACTATAGATCAGTACCATTTCGATACCAGTTCGGTACTTTTCAGAGCTCTAGATAGGAAAGAAAGTTTGGATATCAAATTACCTATAAGTGTAGTTTTTTGTTTTTCTTCAAGTGCTGATAAATTGAGGCCACTGTGGCTTGTCAAAATTGTGTTGGAGCATTTGGAGGAAATCTTGTATGCTGATTTCACTAGCTTGTTAATTTTTGTTTAGAGTGATCTAAATACTGAATTGTTGAGAAATAATGAGAACAGAAAGTACTCAAATTTCCTTAAAACAACTCAATTGCTAATTTGTTGTTTGATTTTTTCTTTTCAATTGTGATTTGAGAGTTCATTGATAATTTGTAATAATGTTTGAATGAATGTTTTCCTGTTGCACCTGAAAAAGTTTTTGAATAAAATTAGTGTTTCAAAGTATTTAACACTTTTACAGTATAAGGTTTGAAAACTTGGATCTGATGATTATCAAATTCTATAGTATTCTATATACCCTGTCTAACTTTAATATTGTTTATGATTTTTATTTTGTCTTTGTTACAAGTAATACTGTTTATAGTGAAGAATTAATTAGCAATTTGAAGAAGATTTTCTATTTTTTGTCTGGAGTCTGCTATAAGAGCTAGATTGTCCATGTATGCTAATATATTGGGGGCCCTATATTCTTGGACTGAATAGTGTTGAGACAGCTTGGTAACTAGAGGGTCATAGAAAATAATCCAAATAATTGATAATAGCATCTCTTCTTGCTCTACTCTGTTGTTTACAATGAATAGCTTAGTGGAGCCAAATGGTGAGTTAATAAATATCTCTTTTTTGGTTAGAATGTTGATAAGAAGATTGATAATTTGATTTGGACACTTGATTCTTTCTAGTGATTTCTTAATTGCTAATATGGGAGCTGAATCAAATACTTTGGCGATATTAAGGAATGCAAATCAAAATTTTTTGTTTTTAACATTTGCAGCTTGGAGAACTGAATTGATAATTGTGAGTAGTTTCATAATACTTTGTCCAGGAAGGTCAGCACAGTTAAACCTTGATAAAATATTGTTTTTCTTAAGAATCTTGGTTAGTTTTTTGTTAATTAAACCTGTAAAGATTTTTCTGGAAGAGTCAATTAGTAATATTGGTCTGGTATTAGCTAGTTTGTGACTTCAGATAACCTTTTTTGAAATTAAGATAATAATAGTTTGCTTTCATTGTTTAGATATTGAGATGGATTGTAGGGTGTGGTTAAAAATAGCTGTTATGTAAAAGACCGCTTTGTTATTTATCAGTTTGATAATGTCATAGGTAATTCCTGACACTCCTGGGGCCTTGTTTCTAGGGAGTTTATAGATAGCTTCTTTGACAATTGGTGAATCAAGAGGATTTGAAAGCTTCTTATATATGCCTTAATTTATTGCCATAGGGAAGTAGATTTCTTTTTATTTAGAAAAGTTGGAAAGTTTGAAGTTTCTGAATCGAAGAATGTTTTTGAAATAATTGTTAATAGTTTCTTGGATAAGATCAGAATCATCTACCAGCTGGTTATTGGGATCATATATTTTATAGAGATCGATTTTAGGCTTGATTGTCCCAAGAGCTTTTTTAACATAACTTTTTGGCTTGCTTAAAAATTTTTTACTATGTTTTCAAAGTTTAAGCAGAACTTTTCAATTGATTCTTGCTGAGCTTGAAGTAGTGCTTTCTTAATAAGAAGCTTTTTTAACTTTTGGAGACCCTTAACTGAGATATTGGAGTTATAGTTAACGGTTTTATAAAAGATTAACAGTTCTTGGTTGGATAGAAATGGAGATTGATATATATTTTTGAGTTGTATTATTGCTTTGTTGATTTTTCTGATTTGTCTCTTAAGTTTCTTTTTTGCATTAATTGTGATAGTTCTTTTATGCAAAGTTGACTTTGGTTTTTTTGATGTGTTTGTTAAGAATGTTAATACAAATATCATAAAAGCTGTTTCAATTGGGTGATGATAAAAGACTGATCCATTGGTCTAGTTCTTTGATAAATTCTAAGATGTTTTTTTTTGAAGTCTTGTTAAGATCGAATTTGAAGGTAGGTTTAGTTTTTTTGAACTCGAGGTAATCAAGTTTTATTGAGACAGCTCAGTGATCAGTTGAAATGGTGTCAATCTCTTGTACATTATACCAGACTATTTTGGAGGCAAGATTTCTTGAGGTTTAGATTTGGTCTATACATGAGACACTAGTTGAGGTGAAATGAGTAAAAGCTTTGTTGTCATATTGCTGTTTAATGTCAATATAATTATTTAGGTGCTTGTATACCAGTTGTTTATATAGAGAGATTTTGGTTCTAATTGATAGGCTGTCTTTGGGATAAGAGTTGAAGTCTCCTAGAATTGGGTGATGTAGTTTGTGATAGAAAGCAAGTTTGATTGCTTGATATAGCTAGGTAAGAGCCAGGTTTTTTTCTTTTCTCTTATATGGGAGGTATGTTACTATAAGAAGTGTATTTACTTTCCTTTTAAACTTCAAGATAATTGACAAGCAGTATTCAGAGATGTTACAAATTTCAAACACATGTAATGAGAGATCTTTGCTAATAATTAGCATGATATCATTTTTTACTAGGTTGTATTTGTTATAAATAATGGCTTTTCCATTAATGTTTTTTGGATGAAAGGCTTCTTTCTTAAGTTTGGTTTCAGTACACATTAGAATAGATATACTTTCACTATATTAGCTAGAGTTTTAAGTTTAATTGAATTATTAAGACCTCTAATATTAATAGTAGTAAAGATAATTAGATTTTTGATATTATTAGTATTGTTAGAATCGTGATAAACTGATTTAAAGATGTTTGAATATGAATTTTATATGATGAGTTGTTAGGTTATAGTTGGATGTTATGTGTTGAGAGTCTGATAAAATAGAATTAATAAACATGATATTTGTATTGAGATTGTTACTCATAACAATTAACCTAAGAAGGGGATAAAATCAAACTCTGATTCAAGAAATATTTTTTTGATTATAAGGAAGTCAGGAAGTCTATTGAAGAAGAATATTTGGTAATGCTAATAAATAGTTGCTGGTAAAACATTGTTATCAATTAATAGGAATTTCAGAGTCATTAGACTCTTGTCTGCTAGGATTTTGTTAATTTAAATAGGATTTTCTGATAGTGAAACTTGTGGATTGATAAACCAATATTCAGGAATTCTTAAAAATTCATAGTGATTGTGTAGAGTTCTGATTTTCTCTTTCAGATGATTATTACTGTGAAAAAGTTGTTCAATATTAAATTTTAAGAGAACATTCTTTAATTTTCACAAAAGTCTTGGTTTATTGGTCTGGGTGATTTTTGGGGATATTCAATGAGGTCCTAGAAAAAAAGAAAACTTGTATTCTGATCTTAGAATTCTGATCAGAAACTGGATGTCATGAAAGTTTGTAGTAAGGATTTAAATATTCAATTTAGTTCGATATTCATTAATGGTAGATAGGAAAATTGGAAGAGGTTTCTTGGATTTAAAGAAATTGGAAGGAAGGTATTCGAAGAAGTATTTGGTTCTAAGTTTCTGAACAATCTCTCTGATGTTGTTTTCATATGTGTCAAATGAAAAAAGAGAGGAGAATTTTGGATCCAGCATGTCAAGGGAAGAGGAAAGAGGATTTTTAGGAAGTGGAAAATTGAAATAAGTTGGTGAAATCTTGGAAGAAACAAGAAAGAATTTCTTGAGTTCTCTAATTATGTTTTTAAGTTTTTAAGATCTTTCCTCTTTCTAATTGGGAATAAATATAAGATTTCTTTAGGAAGATCTTTGGGATGGTTGGGGAGATCTGGGAGTGTGATGAAATATGTATTTGATAGAAAGTCAAATTTGTATAAAGAATAGAAAGAACCTGTGACACTTGCAGTGATGCTCCTGTCAATTATAAGAATCCTGTAAAGAATTTTAACCTTTATTTGTGCTGGTATTAGGTCAGGGGACAGGTGATGTTCTGGAAAATTGTCTTGAACCATTTTTTTACTTTTCTAAAGAAGATCATGGTAGTCCAGTTTGCTGCATTCTTTGAAATAACAGAGATAATTGCATCCATATTTCATAATTTGTGCAAGAAGATATGGATTGAAATTGAATATGTTGATGTATCTTAGGTATATCATAAAAAGATTGATACTTACTGTATACCACTGCATACAATACCCTGGGTATTAATCAATTTACCTCCTAATAAATTGATTAATACCTGGGGAGTATTTTACTAAGAGAGGGTAGTATTAGTGGTAGGGTATATTATTACTATAAAATTCAAAATACTGTACATACTAGTCTTACTTATTATTATATTAATATACCTGGGTAGTAATCAATTATTAAGCAACAATTTTCTTGAATACTACTTGATATTATTAGTAAGTAGTATTTGGAGAGGTATTATATGCAGTGGTATATGGTAATAAGAGTTTAATTTTGGAGTGGACTTCTCTGTTGAGCTTTGTAACTTTGTGTTTTTCTTTATATATTCTCTGAAATCAGTTATCCAATTTCTCATATTTTTTTTGATAATCTTCTTTAAGTTCAGATATTTTGTTAAAGCTGAAGAAACTTCTATCTCTTGTTTCTATTTTAATAAAAATGGCTAGGTGAGGCTTCTGTCTTATTTCACTTTTTGGTTGTTAATTAATTTCAGTTAGAAGTTTGATTAGTTCAGTTGGATCATTTTTGATAGAAATAAACTTGAAGACCCAGTTAATAATACAATTATATTTAGAAACAAGGTTATCAAGGATATGTAAATTTTCATCTTCATTGAAAGTTATATTATAATCTTCTATTCCTAAGTATTTCAGTATTAGGTCTTCTTCATAGATTTAGATTCTTTGTTGTGCTGTATTAAGTTTTTCTTTATAAGTATTATTGTTTAGTGGTCCCTTGGGTCTCTACTGTTGCCTGGATTGGTGAGAATTTGATAACACAGATATAGAGGGATAAAGAGAGGTAAGAGTATAACCATTGTACTGGCCTAAGATATTAGTTAAATATAAGATGACAGAAATGTCTAAAAAGTTGTTAGGGATACTTTTAACTTGATAGTTGTCTGGTTTCTTAATATTTGTATTGAAGACGTTTTCTTTTTCTTGATATGTGTA
>CAJVPV010003328.1:0-11444 GCA_910591835.1 Acaulospora morrowiae | reverse complement strand
CTAAAAAAAAACTAAAATATGTATTATTATAGATATAAATAATCAATATATTAGAGAAATAATATATATATTACAATGGGATAGTAAGAACTTGAATATAAATATTAACGAATTTATAAAGCAATAACAAAATAACAAATAAATTAGTATGTCGGTTATATAAAGAAAATATAAAACATAACTTAAAATGAAATATAAAAAAATAATAAATTGAAAAAGAATATAAACAAGTTTATTATTACTATTAAGAATTATAAGTTTTTATATTAATCAATAAAATTACAATACTAGAATATTTAGATACAAGTTGTTAAATAAAGAATTTTTAATCAAGAACAAATTAAATAAAATAAAATATCTAGAATTTTTAATAATATTATTTTGATGTCAAATTAGTTTAATATAGTAAATTACAATTCATATATTAAATTTATTATAAGTTGATATTATTTTGATATCAGTTTAGAATAATATGTTTTTGATATAAGAAATACAGTAAGAAATCAAAAAACATAAATATTATAGAAACAAAATCAGAACTATATATTTGTAAATTTTAAAAAAGAAAATATTTAGTTAAATGAAAAAACAGAAAAGTAAAACAAATTGAAAAAAACAATTAAAGAATATTACAGTATTACTGTTTTGAAAGAGCAAAATAAGAATTGTATCAATTTAAACTTGTAATAAACAAAATATTTTTATAAAATAAAAAAAAATAGAAACAAAATAAAGAAAATAAAGAAAATATTCAAAGATATCAAAATAAAAATAAAAAAAATGAAATTTACAATTTAATATATTGAAATCTTTGGTTTTCTCTTAATAAACTTCAAAATTATTAATAAAATAATTTTTAATTTTTAATAATTTAATTTATTCAATATATGTTTTGTTTTGAATATTATTAAATAAATTAATATAAATAATTCAAAATCAAAAGATAACAATATATAAAAATAAAATTTCAATAAAAAAACAACAGAAAAATATAAAATAATAATATAAAATAATAGTAATTTTATTAAGAAGAATTAAAAAAAAATTATAAAAATTCAAAGTTTTATAATTATAAATCTAGTTGTTTATAGTTATTCTTTTCTAAAATTAAGAGAAAATATAACCTTTTTATAATGTTTTAATCAATTGTAGATCACTTTAATCTAATTATTTATATATAGTTTCAAAGAATTAGTCAAAAAATTATTTGTTATATTTTGGATAATTATTAAAAAAAATTCTTATCTATAATAAGAAAAGTGAAATTATTTATAATATTATTATCTCAATCATTTTTAAGTTTTTAATAAAAGTCATTTCTTTAGTCTTTTTACAAAAGGTTATTTAAAATATCAAAAAAGCTTATCAACGAGGTTTTTGAGCTACAGTGCTTGTAATTTGTTGTACCATTTAAAACTATATAGATATTTTGAGAATTCTTGAAGAAAATAATAAAATATTATATATAAAATATAATTAAAAATAATAAAATTTAATAAATTATGATAAATTATGATAGTATTTATTTAAAGTTAATAAAAATTTCAAAAAACTTTAATAATATTATTATTAATGACTCAAAAAATTTTTTTAGATATATAGTAAAAAAAATTTATAAAAAAAATACAATCAATCTTATCAATAAAAAAAAAAATAAAGGATATACTTAGAACAGTTACAAGTCAAATGATAGAAAAACTTTATAAGTTTTGAAATCTAAGGTTACAAGATTTTAATAATAAAAGAAAAGTAAAAATATTAATAGAAAAAAGAAAAAAATTTTTAATAATAAAGATTTTAATTGGAAAGAATAAAAGAAATAAGTAAAATGTAACAAAAATTAATAAACTATTGATTAAATTAGAAAGAAAATATAATTTCATTTAATTTCTATTATTTATATAATAACAATACTAACAAAACTTTGATATATTAGTCTTGACACATATCTATGAGTAAGCCAATAGTCTATAGATAGTAATTTTTGTAAAAGAAATACAAATGTAAACTAAATAAAATATATTAGACAAGATCTTGCTAGTTGAATTTTTTATAAAAAAGAACAATTATATTTATTTCCAAAGTTACATTTAAAGATAAATATTTAAAATAAGTGTTCAAGTCTGTAAAAATGATTTATACATTTAATATATATATATATTATTGAAATAAAATATTAGAAAATAGGATTCTGCAAATTACTGTAAATTAAAAAATATAACAATTAACAACTTTATATTCAACATTAATCTTGACAAAATAAGTTAATAAATAAACAATTGGATTTCATCACTCGCTAAAATGTCCAAACGTGAAAATAAGCTAGATCAACTTTCGGCTCTTTTTGAAAGTGCAAGCAAAGTTAAATTACTCGATTCTTTGCAACGCGCAAAGGGCAACATGGAGCAAGCGGCTAACATTTACTTGGAGGAAACGGAAAAATGCTTAGAGAAGAAAGTACCGCTAAGACAAACAAAATTAGAACTTTTCTTTCATGACACGTCCAATAGCGAGACTTTAAAATCAATTCAAGGCGATTGTCACGCCGGTAGCAAAGAACAAAGTTTAACCGAGGCCAGCAGGGAGGGGCAAATTCCCCTTAAAATAACTAGTTTAAATGAGATTCTAAAGTGGCCTCCTTTATCGGCAAGTAAAACAAAAGCAAAGCCTAAAAGAAACGTTAGACCAGTATTACGGCTGTATCATGCTCACGATGTTGCGGAAAGAACCCAATGCACGCTTATTCACGACGTGTTGCCAAAAGATTTAGCAAATTCACTTCTAAAGGTAATGCTTGAAGAATCAGAAACATGGCAGCGTAATCAATGGTGGTTATTTGAGAGAATGGTCACTTCTTCACATACAGCATCATTTTACACCTCAACGGAAGAAAATAAAACTTATGATGGAGAAGTGTATTATAATGGAAAGAAAACGGAGAGTGCGCGAGCATTTTTACCGGAAATGGAAATCGCAAGAAGGGCTATCAGAGACATTGTAAACGAGAAGCGTAAGGGCCGAGATAGGTATATTGACAATGAGGAAAACATTTGTAAATGTCACGTACAGTGCTTGCAACAGTATTCATTCTTAACATTCAAATTGAAAAAGACATGAGTTCGAAATACAAGAATATTGGAATCCTAACGTCGCTGTCGCGAATTGTTATTCAAATTCGAGAGGTAATAATGTCAAGTAAAAACAAAAATGTTTTATCTATCGAAAAAGGAATGGTTACATTTCGCACATACCCATTACAGAAGGCGTCGGCTGGCATAGTGACGAAGTAAGCATTCTTCAAATACAGTATATCACTATCAACAATGCAGTTCTAATTAATCACCATTATGACTTATTTATTCTTAGCTAACATACCTCGGACCACGTCCCATCATAGGGTCCCTTTCACTTGGTGCTACAAGACAATTCCGTCTTCGTCAAATCCAAGAATCCGATGAGAAATCTTCCAGAATCATATCAATCACCCTTCCCCATAATTCACTTTTGATTATGTGGCCACCCACTCAAGAACTTTGGAAACATGAAGTATGCCCTCAAAATGTGCTCGATCATCTGCATCCAATTGCCGGTTCAAAAAGGATAAACATTACTTTCCGAGAATTCCGAGAAGAATACACCGATGAGTGGACACCCAAATGTTCATGTGGAATTCCTTGTGTTTTAAAACCGGTAATGCGATCAGGCCCAAACAACGGTCGATATTTCTACATGTGTTATGCAGGAAGAGCTAGGGAGGGTCAAAATTGCGGATTTTTTGAATGGTTGGATGTCTCTAAAAGACAGAATGATTATGAGAGGAAAAGGTTGAACCTCCTTCAAAAACAAAAGAACAAATCCATTTGATACTATTACTTTCAAATTTATTTACGTACAGAGGTACGCAATGCTGTACAAATCATTTAGCAGCATATAAAGCCGACCTCGAAAGCACACAAATTCAATAATCTCAGTTAATTATTGAGCATCAATCGAATCTCTGTAAAATGAGATGATGACTCCATTTATTGCATAGAAACTAAAGGTTTTTTTTGCACACATAAAAAAAACAACCAACAAAGGAATCATAGTGAAGCTGCATTTTGGCGGCATCATTACCTTGACACAAAACCAAAACCACTTGAATTATATATAATCTTTTGTTCCAAATTATATATCGGGTATAGGTAAAATGATCAAATGATGCAAATTTTGTATAAATCACATGTTCTAAAACAAGTATCAAATAAAATAAAATAAAAATAAAAAGGTTCTTCTTACTGCCCTATATTCAAAGTCCCTTCCAATTTCAACACAAGACAATGTTCTCGTTTGGTCTAGTGAGCATCCATTCTTGGAGGTATATGTGTGTATAGAAAAAAAAAGGAAAGGAAAAAGGCATTCCGTCTCAGTCACAGTCTATAATTAAATTCGGTCAAAGATATGTTTACCGCGTTGCTGAAACTGTGTCATGGGTTTACCGCTCCCGACCACGCCGACTAAATTGAGCGAGAAATTTGTTATTGATCCCAAAATCGCTATACTCATACTCATTTAGTTAATTTTATCAAAGTCACCTTTTCCTTCCGGATTTTCCGGAGTAGCAAAAATGCTTTTCTTGTTGATGGGCGGTTGAACCAACCTTTTCGTTTTTGTCGTCTTCCTTCCGGGTGCCGCCGAAGGACCGCTCGCAAAAGCTAACCAGGTCTTTTGCTTTGCGACTTGCTCATTTACTTTCTTTTGACCGTCACCGGCTTTCTTCTTTTTGTGATCCTTTTCTTTTTCCTTTTTATCAATTGAAATCTTTCTTTTGTTTTTTTCAAGGGGTTTTATATCTTGAACGTTAACAAGTTCGACGTCATTAAAACCTTTAAAAACTACTGAAAAGACTTGATCACCACCACCTATAGCAGTTATCTGAGCTGAATAAAATGACCCGTCACCCTTCCAGCGTGCTAAACAATGATCTCCTACTTGAAGAGGTTTTGAAAAACTTGTTATTGTATTAGAAGTGGGAGTGGACGGTGTGGAATTTGTTTTCGGTGAATGAGTTGTTTTTTTTAGAGTTTGTGAGGCCGTTTCTTGTTCGATTATAGCTGAGGTGAGACGTATGAGTTCTGTGAGATCGGTTTTAAGTTTCAAATATTCAGAGTTGTCCGGTTCATTTTTCAGTGCAAGATTAACTTGATCAAGTTGATATTGGTATTGTGCAATCTCCTCAACGTTCATGATGTTCTCTTTTCACAAGTAAAACTAGAGAAAATTTGACTTGGACACGTAAAAACTATTTATTATACAAACGTATGCGAAAAAAATGGACGGATTGTCGCGCCAATCATTTTTAAGAATTTTCTCTCATGATACCGGCAAATCTACCGACAATTGTAGAAAAAAAAAAAAAAAATAAAAATAATTTTTTTTTTTTTTCATTAATTTAAATTTTGAATAATAAATGAGTTCATGTATATATATATATATTAAATAAATATATATATATATATATTATGTAATATAAATAATAATAGGAAAGAGGTATATAAAAATATATACAATGTCACTAACACCATCTTTTCTGACTTTTGGTCTGGTTATGTGAAACGTACATAGTGTGTGGTAACATTAAATACCCTTCGATATTACGAGCCTACAAAAATCTTGGTTAAAATTGTGTCTACTATAAATTACTAAATTCGCAGTTATATGTGATTAAATACTGTAAATTTAAGAATTCTATGATATCCTACAGTCATTCATTAAAAATTACGTATTATGTCTTCCACTGACTATCAAAGAAAACGTTTATTTGTATAACCAACGTGCATTCCAAACCTTTAACCTCGTTATCTACCATCCTTGGCCGTCTTGAACTTGAGCAAAGGTGCAAGATCGGATAGTGGACAAGCCTTCTTAAGGAAATCATGCTATCATATCACGATGATAATAAAGAACTTAGACTTCTGAAGACAATTTAATTAAAGAGAATGACCAGAGGGTTCCAAAGACATACCTCCAAAAGTTCCAAAGCGGTGGCCCTGCTTTTGACATCCACGCAAAGACAGACTGCGAGGAAACTCTTTAATTCCTTGGATAACTTTTCCGGTTTTTTCAATGTCGGCGTTCCGTTCGTGGCAATTAAATACAATGCTTTAAGTGGTTCTTCATCCAAGTACGGCGGTTCATTTTCAATCATCTCTATCGCCATGATTCCAAGAGACCAGATGTCAACTTTTGCTCCATACTCTTTCTGCTTCACAACTTCAGGTGCCATCCAATACGGGGTACCCACCATCGTTGCTCTTTTATTTTTTTGATCTGTCAATTTCGCGCAAAATCCAAAATCGGCTGTAAAACAAGGTTTTTATCAGAGTCAGATCAAAAAATTCATCATAGAATGCAAGCGACTTTTCATGCGACTTACTAATTTTTACGTGACCAAATGCGTCCAGCAGGACGTTGTCACTCTTGATATCACGATGAATGATGTTCTGTCCATGCAAGTGCTGAAGACCTTTACACGTCTACAAAAGGAAATTGGCGTTAGGGTAAGAGCGTGTACCGAAAAAAAAGTGATTCGGCAAACCACCAGGAAACCTCAATATTTACCTCGAAACATATCGCCGCGATCTGATCTTCCTCCAATGTATTATTGTCAATTACGTCTGTTAATGCTCCACCTTCCATGTATTCCATCACGACCCAAAGCTCATTACTTTTAACCAAGAAAGAATCAAGATAATTCACAATATTTGGGTGTTGCGACTCTTTCATTACGAGAATCTCGTTGACTATAAGCTCTTTTCGAGGTTGATGTGAAAGATCCATCTGCTTGATGGCGACTTTTGAATTAGTCATAAGATTTTTTGCCACATATACTGATCCGGATGCGCTGTCGGAATATTCACATGGCAATCATCAGTCTTGCCACACTCATTCAGAAATAAACAAACGCATATATGTACACGTAGAAAGTTGCGCGTGCTTACCCTTGCCCTACTTTCTTAATCCTGCTATACATAGTTGTGGGGTCACTCGATGATACAACGGATCTTAGTTTTTCCATAATTTGAGCTTCTGTCATTGTGCTAATTCTTCTTTCGGGGGTGGATTTCTTTGGGGGCTGTTTGGGTTGAGTTGATGTTTGTTTTGTTTGAGGTTGCTGGTTCGTCGGTGATGACTTGGAAGGATTGGGACTGGGATCACGCTTCGGCTGTTGGGCAGAAGGTTGAGAAATGGGCGTTGTCGATAGTTGCGGTTGTGATGATGGTTGTTGCTGATAGTTATTCGCAGTTGAGTATTTGTCAGGTAAGCGCGACGTCTGAGGGGTCTGATTAAACTTGACAAGATGTGACATAGAAGATTGATTGATTTCAGATCACAATTATTTCATTATGCATCCGCATTACAATATATTTTAAAATCTCACATTAAGTGTGTTTTGTGTGACGGAACTCGGACTTAAGGGTTTGTTCATATTGTTGGAGCTTAATGTATTAGGCGGCCTTGGTGTGATTGGGGGTCGATTTGGAGGAGTCACTGGTCGCTAGTTTTTTTTTTTAAAAAAAAAATATGTGAATGCCTATATCACGTCACATATTTACGAACAACGATGAAATGTATCCTTACGTAATTATTGCTCTGGTTGGACACGTCGCTATGGTATGTCTTTTGTGTAGAATCCAAAGGTTCAACTCTCGTCATTGAACTTGATAAACTGGGCGATTTATCATACTCCATTTGCTTCCCGTTCATAATGCCACCTCCCGGGAAGATATTTTGTCCATTAGAGGTGTCAGGTTTGGGGTATAATTGATTCTTTTGAGGATTCTTTGGTAATAAGTCTGCCCACTTATCATCGGCACCTTTTGATAACCCAGGAATTGGCCCCAGAAGACCGTGGTCTCCATACTCCTCACGCTCTCGTTTTTGATTCTCTGTGTAAAATTCCAATACATCTAAAACGGCCTGTGGATTCTTTGCATAATCCTCTTTTGTTATGGCCGAAGCCGTCAGGAGCTTTGTCCATTCTTCCGGTAGTCCCTGCATTGATCGGCATGTCATGGTAAGTTATTTAAAGACTCATTGAATTTTATGAAGTATTAATCGTGAAGGATACTTACGGTGAACAATCCGCTAACAGGATCGAATCCCACGTGCACGTTGTGTGAAAAATTAGTTGGATTGGAGACTCCACTGAGCGGTGATCTCTATATACGTGTATGCGCATACGTTTTATTTAGAATGTGAGAAGGAATTATTTAAATGAAAGAGCTTCTCAACGTATTATAAAGATGGTGTGCATCATCACTTGGAATTATACTCAATGGAACTTCAAATTGCGGATTTTGAGAAGTTCGCTTACCGCGTAAATTTCATCCATCCAAGAGTATAACTCCTCATCATTCTTACAAGATAGATAATATGTTTTGTCTTTTGTTTGTATTTCAAAGCAATAAGGTTTCAAATCTGTCCGTGATACATTGGTAATCTCTTTAAGAAAAATCAAGGCAACGGCCTGATACGTATTCTGTTTGCAAGAAGAAATGTGTTTTCAGAATTATATGCGCAAAAGGATATAAACGAAGAAAAATTCTCTGTTCTGAGTTATTCCAGATGAGCTCGTGGAAATGAACTTTTTACCTCGTTACGATGAAATGTGAGCGTCTGTTCCCGAAGTAACATCCATCGTTTCGACCAAATCCATGCCCTGAGTCCTTCTTCCTTCACGGAAATGTATCCCTTCTTCACAACGTGGGAAGTCATCGAGACCTTGAAGGAACTATTGTTTGTATCTTGAAACCGAGATTTACTGCAACCAATATTAAGTCATTTTAGGTAATTTAAACTTGTACGCCCATAAAGTTATTTGTATTACCAAAACTATAAAGGTAATTCCCAGACCAAGTGACTTTTTTTTATTAATTTAAAAATGTAAAATTCAATGTTCTTTTTTTGACTAAAATTAGTTATTACCTGGCCCAGTAGTATACGTATTATAAAAATTCAAATTTATAAATTTATAAATTCATATACAATATAAATTCCTATTCTTATTTTATTTTTAGAATATCTAATTATACAGTCACAATGCATTTTATTATTTTTAAAAATTCTTTTAAAAAACGTACGGATTTATGGATAATAATATATAATTACAAATTATATTAAAAAAAAATTTTTTTTAAAAATTGATTTTATAAAGATTTAATTTAAAAAAATATTTATTGAACAGTATAGAAAGTATATATACTGTATATACAATTAGAAAATTTTAGATATAAGATAATTTAATTAAACATTGAAAATAGAATTAAATTTTATTAGTTAAATGAATAGGTTTACACGTATTAAAGTATATATACTGTATACTGAATATATACTGTATTTTTAATTTTTATAAAAAAATATTATATACTCTGTATATATTATGTCAATAATTTTTGAAATGAAGACATCAAGTTAATAATATGGCTACGTCTTATTCATGACGTAAAGTTTGTATAATAAGTCAAAACCTTGAATTTGACTTTATTTATTCAAAATTTTTTTATGAATAGTAACCGAAGTGCTGAATTTCCTTCCGGCTCGAGACTTCGTGCTTGTCTCTTGTGTTCGCTGATCAAGGTAATACTGATGATTTGGATTCACTTGCATTATATAAATTATCTTTTGCGAATTGTCATTAGGACCTCGATCAATTCAAAAAAAACGGCTGCGATAACTGCGAAAACTTTTTGCAGTTAAGGCACCAAACACATAAAATTTACGATTGTACAACTAAAAGTTTTGATGGGTAAATATGAAATTTTGAATTACAATGGTACATTTTATGCCTTTAAATAAATTAGCGATTTACTTTTAGTATGACGGCGATCTTCAAGCCTCGCCAATCATGGATAGCGTCTTCCAAAAAAGTGAGTACGTATCATTCATCAATATTTCTCTAAATTCTGAATTAAACATATACAACATTACTTACGCGCCTGGTCCAATGGAAGATAATCTATTGCCAGGTGTTTACGCCGTTAAAGTTCACGGTGAACTTCCTGATTGGGCAAGGGAACTAGCCGAGGACGAAGGCATACAAGTCATCTCAAACGATTAAACTTGATACCATTTTATTTTTTTTTCATTTTTTTGATCCCAACATATTTGATGGTTCCTTATATCGCAATTGAGTAGCTAATGCTTATTTTGGAATATCATTAAACATCGATGTAAAGATGTTTTGTTGCTAAAATTTTTTGAAACATAAACTTAAAATTGTAATTATAAAACAAAATCTATATAAATCCATTTTTTTTAAGATATAAGGTAATAGAAATAAGAGAAATTATTAAATTATATATCAATATTTATATTTTAATTTTTAATAATAAATTTTTACATTGTATATAAAACAAAAAAATTATTTCAAACTGTTATATAAACAAATTTGTTTTTTTTTAAAGTTAAAAAAAAATACAAGTTTTTTAAAAAGAATAAATTAAATTATTAAAAAAATTATTTTATTAATTATTTTATTTTATTTTTATATTAAAGTGATAAAACCTTTATTATTTTTTATTTGTTAATAATTTGAATAAGTATAAACTAAGTATAGAATGATCTCTATCTTTTATTTTAAATAAGCTTAACAATTGTTTAGTTTAAAATTAAACAAATTTTTAATAATTCTAATTAATATAATAAATCTCTTATAATTAATATAGTAATTATAATAATTAAAAAACCAGTAGATCAATAACACAATGGATAGTGCTCTCTGATTTCCAAATATATGTCCCTAGTTTAATATTTACAGGAAGCAAAAAATGTATAAATTTATCATTCATTTGTGGATTTATCAGTTTTCCTACAGATGTTATATTTAAACATTCGAATTCAAACCAAACTTAGTTAAGTTATATAAAGATAGAACCTCTGGTCTTTCTGATGATTGTAAGCAAAAAACAGGTTGAAGTAGAAAAGGTTGCATAAGGAAAAATTTCTGGTCTAACTTCAATAAAAGCCTACAATTCCTCCAGCATGACAATCTCTATAGTATAACATATTAATGCAAAGTAAAAAATCTTGGAAAAGATCATTGATATAGACATGAATATATAATATAAATGACTCTTTTGGTATTATTCTTATATAGGAGTTGTGTCCTGCTTGACATTTAAATCTTATATTTGATAGCTTAAACCAACTGAATTCCCTTGAAGTATCTACTAGAAGATTCTGAAATTATATCCTACTTGACAGTTATGCTTTTAGATTTGGTAGCTTGTGCCAACCAAGGACTGTAGTTTTGAAGTATTTACTAGGAATTACATAAATATACTGAAAACCTTTCATGGCTATGTGAGTTGAAGATATAATGTAAAAAAATAATCTATTGAGTACTAATATACAGGGGGGTGAAAGAAGTATTGAACATTTTTTTTTTAATTGATAAAAAAAAT
>CAJVPV010003327.1:0-11446 GCA_910591835.1 Acaulospora morrowiae | reverse complement strand
TTTTTATATGTTTTTTTCATAATAAATAATATAAAAATAATATATTTTTTGAAATAGAACATTAAAAAATAAAAATATAATATTTAAATAATAATATTAATTGATATTTTAATTAAGATTGTTTATTAATACTAAAGATTTATATTTAATTTTTTTATATTTTTTAGATTAATATTTATTAAATAATAATACAATTTTTAATTTTGCAAAAAATTTTGCAAAAAATTTTGTATCATCCTGTAAGTCTATATAAGTTTAACAAGTATAATCCAATTAACAATTTATTTTTCAAACTAAAAATTTTCAATAAATGACAATATAACTTTATATATTTTATTTTAAAAAACTTAACCTAGTAATGTAGTTTAAATTTAATCAAATTTATAGTATTATTAAAAACAATTAAAAAAATATTTATAAAAATTATCAACAATAGGTTAATACAAGTTCTTATAACATGAAGATTATAGTTTTTAGATCACAAATGAAAGCTACAAGTAGTGTAATATCTTTTTTAAGATCTTGAATAAAAAATATTAAATAGGTTATCTAAATATTTTAATTAATCCTAAAAGGTATATACTTTAAATGACAACTGTCAGAATGTAGATTAAGTTAAGATTATTAATAAGCTAGTAGCAATATTTTTATTCCCTAAAAATTTTAATTAGCATATGAATTTACTTTTAAGATAAATCAATTTATATGTTGAAAATAAAAAGTAATTTGTATAAATATTAACACATTTTTATTAAATTGTATATTTTATATGTCTTATCTAAACAATATATTAGTTAAAAATTTTTTCTAATATAGTTTAAATAATTGTTTTGATAAAATAGTTTGTTAAAAGGTATAGATTCTTTTATGAATGTACTGTATATTCATATACTGTATATACTTGAATAAAGAATTGGAGTTTATCAAAAAATAATACAGTAATATGATAACCATATTTTACATAAAATTAATTTTATCAATCCGCGCATGTATCGCACCTTAGCCCTTAAAATAAAATAAAATAAAATTGATTTTATCAATAATTTTAGGGTTTACAAATGAGACATAAAATGACTTTTTTTTTTTCATCTCAGTTGTGTAGGCAGCTTTTAAATATTGCAACTGCCAGATATTTTTTATACTCTAATAGCAAATACAGTATTAGTAAATTACATACTGCCTTTTAATCTTTAAAATGAATTTCCTTTACTCCATCGGGGTGGGGCAATGAAAAAAAGTTAACGAGAAAAAAGAAAAAGAAAATTATTTGTCTTCATCAACCATTTGTATTAATAAAAAATCCAAAGATTTCTCTATCCGTAGATACTGTATTTCCACCTTCAGTTTATTTCATGTACCACTGAACTACTTGCTCGTGGTCTTGAGTAGTTTCAACTCCTTTTTTCGTAACAATGCACAAGATTATTTTTTCCCTGATGGTTTCCACCTTCAGTATTAAATAGTACCGAAATGCTTTCTAGTAGTTTCCCAAGACAATATTATCCATTTTCAACAAATTTCAAGTATCGTTCAAATGCTTTCTCGAAGTCTCGAGTAGTTCTGATTCCATTTTAACAGATTGTATGTCCGACGGTATTTCAAACTTCAGTTGTTTCATGTACCACTGAACTACTTGCTTGTGGTCTTGAGTGATTTCAATTAACAATTCCGATGCAACATTGTAGCCTTAAGTGGTTCCAATTCTAATTTCAAGATTCATTGCATTTTGGGGTTCCCTGGCAATTGGCTATTGGTAAGTTAAAGATTTGCGCAGTCTGATTGCTTTCAAAAAACGAGTTGATACAATTAGTCGGACTGCTAAGTCCTTTCCTAATATAATTCGTTCAATATATTTCATTGACAATGTCATCGAATTTTTAATACTAATAATTATTTTCTAATGAACTGAACAATTCTTTAACCCCCAAAATATCTGGTCTCAGAGTAAGACGCCTAAACCGTAAATATATTTTTTTGATACTTGTTTTTCTTTTTGAAACACCGAGGATCAATACGTGGTGTAACTCTTGGTGGATCATTGGATGCTTCTCTTGATAGTCCTGTATTGTTGCCTGCGATGGGCGAAGATGCTAAAAAAAAAAAAAAAAAATTAATAAATATCATACATGATGATTAATTAAATAATAGACATTACTATACGAATATAAAATTTAAGTTAAGAATTTATGAAAAGGCGTTATATACTTTTCCAAGGCTAAGCAATATGAAACACGCTGAAATTGAATGTACTGTACATGCTGTATGCCAATACGTACAGTAGCTTTGAATAAGAAAGCATCGTTTCCGGAATACTTGAATATTTTAAATTCATCATCATTATCGTTATCTTTAAAAATTGATATTTGATCATGATAAATAGTTATTTTCACAAATATTTGCATATTTAAAAATAAACAAATAATTAATTAATTAATTTTTTTTTTAATTTAATTGAATCACGAAAAAAAAAAAAGGGTTTTTTACTTTACATGAAAATTTATGTTTAAAATTTTTTTAAAAATCTTTTTTAAAAAAGGTGTATTTTAGATTTTGGTTGTAAGATGACTTGAGTGGTGGTAAAATAATAAGACGTTTGGTAAAATTTCATGATATTTAGTCTCAAGGGAAATAGACTATGAACTTATTAATTTTGGATACAAGTCTTGTATCCTATGTGCAATTGTTTTATTTAAGGTACAAGTGCATTCGAAAGTTTTCTTTACAAGTTCAAGCTTCTGGAAAAGAGTATTCCCGAATTAGAATCCTCATATTACTGTATCTAGTTTATGTATTAAGAAATTTTCATCTATGCATTCGGTTAATCGATATGAAAAAAAATATAATGTGCTAATAATACGCCTTTACTTTATTGTCCCAAGAATTCCGAGAATCAATCTATCATCTCTATTATTATTATCTACATTATCATTTTATTCTTCTCATTTCCATTCCAAAATTCTGTCTTCACAGAACTTGTCAACAAACTTGATAAAATAGAATAGATAACGAATCTCATAGGTTCTATTTTAAAAATGGACAGTTTTTTTTTTACTTTAATACGTAAAAAAAACCTTGCATTTGATTAACAATGGTTAACATTGATCTTTTCGAGTAAACAAATATGTAGATTTTAACCATTGGATTTTCATGCGTTAATGACATTTGGTTGTCACTGTGGTAAATTTTAAAGTAAATAATCATAATTCTATGGGGAAGAGAATTGCATTATTACGTTAGCGGTGGTTTGCGAAATTACAGTGATTGTTATTGGTCAATATTAGAATGACAGAGCATGTTTCATCAATCAATAAAAAAAAAAAAACTAAAACAATAATGGCAAAATTAAATTATTTATACATATTAAGGAAAGAAAATGGTTAAAATTCGACGTGAAGGGTAATTTATCCAAATCAGTACAATTCACAATATCCTAATTTGTCGATCATGACGGCGTATACGCGTTTTACATCCCGTACTCTCGATTAAGGAGGGAGTATATAGCGCCATGATTTTGACGCTGTTTTCCATTTAGAGTTTGTAGATAGAGTTCAGGAAGCTTCGTGTATGGTGCTTGGTTAATGGTGTCTGTGTACATACTTACGTACACACGTCTCTGTGAAATATATTAAATATACTGTATTATCACCAACGTGAAATTATTGATTCGGAGTTCGTGAGCATTTGGTCGCCAACAATTGATTTCGTGTGCATATGATGCATTCTCCACTTGCTTGTGCATGATGAATCACTATACCCTTTTCTTTTTTTTTTCAATTGAACATTCTTTAGGTAACAATTTTTGTGCCAAGGTCACATCAAAATCAGGTTACTTACTCAAATTGACCAAAGCGAGGCCTTGCGACCCGTCAGAGATAACAAGTCTTCGATGTGCTGACCGAATGATTTGCCAAGAAGATATTTTTTAAATTACCAAACATGGCTAACAACAAAGAAAGTCACGAGAATCTTCACCCGTAATGCATTAATGCATACGAGAATTGGATAATTAAAATTTTTCGTATGTATTCAAATTAAAAAAATTTCCAAATTCACATTGTATAGTAATTGATCGAATGAAGACCTGATCTTGAAAAAAAAAAAAAGCGATCACAGTTCTCGTGGTACAACCCTTAAAGAATGATAATATTATCATTTCGAAGGATTGGAAGAGCACACGCTTGGACATCAATAGGAAACAGGTGGCTGTGATTCATTTAACTTTTTATATTGAACCCAGAATCGAGTCTTTGGAACTCTACTTGTCCCATTTTAAGCTATATTACAAACCAATTGGGAAATCATCTTGGATTGCGTCGGAACCATTATGTTTATCGCATAATAAGGAGAGTACCGTGGTACAGTATAACGAAAATTAATAATATTCCTTTTTTTCTTAAAGATTAATGGATCACATTCCATTATTTACAATCTTGTATTCACATTTGATCCAAGGAATATGTCCATCTCTGTATTATGTAACAAAGAATTCAGTGGGACACAGACGACTAACGCCACCCAATCAGCCTATAATCTATAGAATGTTGTACTGTATTCACGAAAGATATTTTCCGAGAGAATATCCATTGCATTGCGTAACGTGACTGTATTCTGCCTTGAAAATCTTACTGCAAGTTTTGATACGAGGTGTAAAATTTAAAATCCATTTAGGGAAAGTGTAATTTACCTCATTACCGATTCTTTTGTTTTCTTTTTTTGTCAGCCATTCATTGTATCATATATTATTCGCATCTCGTCGAGCGTTTTCCTGAAACTTTTCGTTTCACGAATTTTAACTTCCTTCCTTCCTTTCTTCCTTTCTTAACCGTTTTTTTTTTCATATTTCTCCTTTTCATCACGACCATTGTCTCCGTTCATTTGAAAAATTATCATCACCATCAGATAATTCTGTTTCCTTTACTACTTGTTTTTTGGCGAACTTGGAAAGAGAAAATTTTGTGTAATCGCTTTTTTTTACCAATAACGCTTATAAAAAACGTCAGGTGATAAATGAAGAGAATTTCATGAATAAACCGCCTTCGAATTCCAATTCTATCCTTAAGTAATGTCTACTCCGAATTCCAATGACCTTTCGTTTACGAGCCTCCCAGATTTACCGTCGGACTATACCCCAACCGTCGAGGAATCTGGATTGAGCACAACTGCCTCGTCTTCAATACTTGATGTAGATTATATGGAAACCGAGAATAAGGACGGTCACAATGAGAATGAGGATGAGGATGAAATTAAAGGGAACTATCATGAAAGCAAAATAAGACTTTCCACCCTTTCCCTAAAGAACGTACCGGGAATGGCACAGATGAACGACTCGTTATCACAACATGCGATAACGTCAATAAAGGACGCACTTCCAGAGGAGACAAAATTCATAGCTTATCAATCTCTCAACAACATTACTAAAGACATTTACGACTATATCATGGTTTCTCCGGACAGCGATAATGTGTTAAGGCGCAAAAAGTCGGATTTTTTTAAAAAAAATATATTTGCACATAAGAATAAGGATAATAGTAAAAAGCGAAAGAAAAAGGTCAAAATACTGAAGGCCAGCTGGAAAGATGAATCCGGAAAGGATAGGGAGGTGGCGTTGAAAAAGGTGGAGTCGTTGGGTGTTTTCGATTGTGATAAGAGCAAAATGGACAAGGAGAGTTTGGAAGTCATGGAAAATGTAAGCAATCTTAAAATTTGAAGTTATGTACATACATGCATGTATATCTACGTATGTGTTGTAATTCTGATGTCCGAATTATCATTTACCTCGAAAGATAAACCTTTTGTACCGATTAAGCTATCATCAAAACTTGTTGAGGATCTTTGGATACACCACAGGTGAGGTTCCGGCAAACATCTTTTCGCTTATCCAGTCCCTCATCTAACATACCGACCCTTTCCGACCCTTTCCTTTCCTTTCACCTTGCAAAACAACCTTTAGATCCGAGCACCTTAAACCACTTCCTAATATTGCAGTATGCCAGTGGGGGAAACTTGCGAAGATTTCTCCGTGAACATCACGCGGAACTCACGTGGAGCGAAAAGCTGGGTGCTTGTACAGATTTGGCAAGCGGATTGAAGTATATACATGATCATGATATTATCCATCTTGCTTTGGTGAGTGACGGCTTCTATGAAAAAGCAGTTAGCATGGATCATGATTAACATTATGGATGGCCTTGTGGTAACCACTAGTTTTTTCATACATCCTTCCCAAACAGCATTCTCGTAACATTTTATATCACAACCAAAAATTCCTGATTTCGGATCTTGGAATCTCAAAATCCAATGTCTCCAACTTCTCTTCGATACTACCTTACACCGATCCACGATACCTAGCTAATATGACGGATTATCAACAGACCAAAGAATCGGATATTTACGCGCTAGGTATATTGATGCACGAGATTTCAGCTGGGCGAATTCCTTACAATGAGTATTTGACAAAGAGTGAGGTTGCCGATGAAATGTGGGATGGTTTCGAAAAAGGTTGGTAAAAATATTTTTCATTTGATAAAAATTGATCTTTCAAAGCGATTCCATTTCCCAAGGGTAATCACCATTTTATGTCCGGATGCAGACATAACCTACCTTCCTGAACTTTCGCCAAAAATCGTCTATGAAGGTTACAGGCAACAACCGATTTTTGGCACTCCATCGGAATACGTTGCGTTGTATCAGCAATGTTGGCAGGCAGATCCAATGTTGAGGCCGAGTGTTGATGAAGTGTTGACGAGGTTGGATGCGATGAATGTGGATAGCGATATGATCGAGAAAGAAATAAAGATTTATGAGATTGAAAAAGTTGGAGGTGAAAGGAACAATTGGAATGTGGATGGAAAAGAAGTAAATAAAGGATACAGCGAGAAAGGTGACAGAGGTCAAAAGGGAGATGTAATTTATGTGCAAGACGCTGGCGTCAACAACGGAGTCGAAAGTGGTAATGGATCAAGAAGCGTGTACTTTTCTGCTGATGGCATGTCCTATCCAACCGATTCCATGGTTTACTCTTTGGCTGATGGTGAGTCTTGCTTTCGTTTGGTGAAATATTCATTCTTAAATTAATTGGTTTTTTGCTAATCCAATTCAAATCTCATCTACTCGTACTCGATTCTTCCAACCCTTGTCTAGAGGTAAGCAGACTATTATAAATACAACCATCTTTCGTGTCCTCTTGTCATTAATCTCAACTGACTCAAACTTTCAATAACCACGTGAATTATTAGGAATCAGGAAAAAAGAGGGGTAAGAAAAGTCTACGCTTCGTGAATATTAAAAAGAATTACAGTAATAATTCGTTTGTCCGTTTTTTTTTTTTTTCTCATCATATTCTTGACCTCTCACCTCTACTTAACAGGGCGACGTTTGACAAAGAAAAAAATACTTTTTGCCTTATTCATATGTTGGTTGGTGATTATTTTAGTGGTGGCCTGTGTGATGATTATAGTTTTTGTCTCAAGTTAACAACTTTCTTAAAACATACAAAAATGACGAGCAAACGCGAATATATTGCCGCTTTGAAGGAACTTTGATTTAAATGTGCAATGTTTGTCAGTACATTTTTGTTCTTATTCTTAGCGCTTGCCGTCGAATGCAATGTTTAACGTTATTTAAATTTCCATCACAAAAATAAATTGTAAAATTGTAAATTATCATTTCATAATTTAATAATGCAAACAAAGATATGCAAACAGAATATGAGACACAATTGTACAAAAATGAATATACTGTTTCTACTATATATCCCAATAAAGAGAAATCCATTCTTATTTTGTCTCTTCGATTTTTTCGTCTATTTTTTATCACCATTTACGCATACTCCTCGTCTTCATTCTTTTCACCACCAATGTTGTCTTCGGTAGCTCTGGTATCAACCTCCGGATCTGCGTCATCTTTCTTCTCGTCATCTTTTTTCGCATCTTCTCTATCAGGGAATTCTCCAGGATCACCTTCCAAAGTCAACCCTACGTTCTTTGAATACACCCTGAGACCAAGCGATATTTCCCATTCATCTTCAACCTCTCTCTCCTCTTCTTCATCGTCTGTATCATCATTCAAATCCCTCCCATCCGCAAGCCCCTTGGCTCTATTTAACTTGCGCATTTTGGAGATCAGTTTCAATTCCTCCATTTCAGGACTAATTTGTTCATTGGCAGGGTCGTCTGGTTCAGTGTGTTCTTCCACTTCGATGATCGGTTCGCGATATAAGCGAGGAACGATTTCATATGTACCAGCGGGTAACTTGACCTCGTGGTTGATGCTCCGAGGACCGTATGGAACCGTCAGACGGCTTCTGATGAGATATACACTATTTCCTTTTTCGTATATACGGAAGCTGAGTTGATATCTATTTGATGGGTGCAGAGAATAATTAAATAAATAAACCTCATCATTTCGTTTTGGGTTGGGGTCGCGAACGAAGTTTGTAAATTGTGAATGAAATTGAAAACACATACTCGAACTTTGGCAGATCGCTAAAATATCTATCGTCAGGTTGTTGAAGTACAATTACCAATTCACTTTCCTCTGGAACTGTGAGAATGAATTTTCCCTGAGATCTTGGAACAACATTATAGTTGATCCAAGTTGAATAGACCGTCCAACTGGAATTAAATAATCTACACTTATCAATCTCATCCCAATATTCTAAGAAATCTTCATAGGTCATCCAGAATGCACCATCATCTCCAAACCGATGATTTAGAAGTTTCATACGTTCGGAAGTCCATTCCTTGCTACCGTCACTCCAAGCGCCTAGTTTGTAGATCCATTTGGATAAAGATGAGTAGACGGTATGCCAAAGAAAACAGCTGTACCGAAGAAAAACTTACCGGTCCATTCGCTCTTTCCCCACGGATTTCGAATCAATATTAATTTAATGCCATTTTCAATCTCAGCAACACGTAAAATGCTATAGGAATGGTTAGACATAATTCCTTTGGAATCTATATTATTGTCAGTGTAACGGTGACAGGCGAACAGCACATCGACATTGACTTTTTTTAACTCCTCGTTCCAGAACCTATCCTTGTCCAAGATGTCGGATATGAAGATGGCCGTATATACTCCTCCCGTTAAGTCCTCGATGCCTATATGTGTTATAAGAAAGGAAATGTTGGTAAGTTTTCTATATTATTCATATATCAACAAGCCAAATAAACATACCTTGACCAATATAACCTCCACTGATGCTTTCATAATCTCCGTGAATTTTCGCGTAAGCCTTTTCGATCAAGGGCAGCCACGTTTCATTCTCATTGGAACATTCTCTATTATGTTTATTTTGTAGCGCATGCAAAAAAAGTTTTTGAAAACGAAGGGTAACAATTTAAAAAAGACGCCCATCTTTTGGATACCTACGCGAAAGTTAATTTCCAACAATCTTTGCTATCCTTCCCGTTAACAAATAGTTGATCATCAATGACAGTCGAAACCCAGTCGCCATCCTGCACGATGCGGTAAATCGGTTAATATTATCGTCTTTCCGACATTAGAAAAAAAAAATGTTGACAATTACCTTAAAAAATATAAATCCGTAGACTCCAATATCTTCATCTCTTGCAACACAAATGGTTTCTATTAACTTTGGAATGTTTGTGATTACCGCCAGCGAGGCCACAAACCAACAATCGCCAATTGATCCTTGTTTAATATCATTCGGCTCAACTCCGTCAATGAAAAATTGAGGATTTTTAAATATCTTCGATACGCGTCTAACACCGGTGTGATTATAGGGTGTTTTGGCAAGACTGTAAAGACAATCCATAGGGTTTACAAACAAATCGAATTCTCGATCGCGAAATTTACGATTTTGTTCTCTGTGTTCTTGGGCGATCTATGCAAATCGATACATAAGTGATCACCGAAATGATTTGACACGTGGAATAGTTTTCAAAACCAGAAATTACCATTGCGACCTTCTCCTTTGTCCGTTGAATCGCCTTTTCTAAATTAGAGGTGGCCGCGAAAACAATGGTCTTATGCTTTTCACTAACTTCCTGTCGCTGTTTTTTGTTTCTCGCTTTCTTTTTCGTCTTAATGGTACTGACAGGAGCAGTAGGATTCGAGGCCGATTTTTTGTCTGTTTTACGTTTGCGCAAAATGGACAACATTTTTATTTTAAGATAATTTCGCGAATGGAAGCTCTATTTATAATGTCAACCAATGCATACACAACATTCTCATTCTAGAATAAACCTTTGATTACGCACAGAGTCGCCACTACTGTCTTTCATTATGACAACGAAATTGTAATACTCCAATTTATTAACTGCGTGTGTGGCAAATCTAGTCATCTTTGCGGAAAAAAGCAAGAACTTCAAAATATCTGCCAAATAAGGAATGCCAATTTTAATGCACAGCACATTACGCAGAACTTCTACATCTAGCTATATTAATTATTACCACATTTAGTGTATCATGTGTGTGATACCTGTTCTACTTACCACACAATATCTAAAATTCGTGGTTTGAGAAAGAAAAGACATCCAATAAAGGATATGCCATTGCAAAACTCGTGATAGATACAGTATATTTAATGTTACTGTACTATACTAACACAATATTGTCAAAACTTTATTTTATGATGCATGATTGTACATATCACACAATATGGGTAGTTAATTTTTATCAATCACTTGAATTTATAATTCACGTAAAAATAAATAAAATAAATATCCCAATAGCGACTGCTATAGTAACCGTTTCTGAGAAGAAAAGGTAAGTTTTCGGTTCAACATTAAATTTGGGGTGAAACCAGTAAACTATTGAGAATATACTGTACATTCTCAAGCTGAGGTCGAAAAAAGCTAGTGAAGGGTAATTGATATACTGAAAAGTGTTTGACCGACTTTGACGCAATTTTTTGTAATACAAGTGGGACACGCCTCGCAAAATAGGGCAATCGATAGATAACTTATTTAGAATCTTTTACTGTTATGCAATATTAAACAGCATTAGAAAAATAATTATTTTTCGAATTCATTATTCAGAATCATTATCTCTGAAGGCGCTGATTATGATTTTTTCTATATGTCAATATAAAATAAAAAAAGATATTAGAATTTTAATATCAAATATCAAAATTTTTATTCTATTTTGACAAAAGCCAAATATAAATATGTATTTTTAAATACTGTATGTACAGTATATACAGAGTGTTTCGAAAATTTTTTAAAGTGAAATATAAATAGTTGAAAAAAAAAATACAATATAAATATATTTTGCACTATATAAAGATAAAATAAAAGTTTGAATGAATCTGATTTCGATTTTTTTTTAAATTAATTATATATGTATATTAAAATATTTTCTTGCTCAAGTTATATAAGTTTTTTTATAAGTAATAATAAATTTATATATTTTTAAATATAAATTATTTTTATAAATTATTTTTGTTAAATATTTTGAAATAGTTAAATATAATACTTTAATATTA
>CAJVPV010003326.1:0-11447 GCA_910591835.1 Acaulospora morrowiae | reverse complement strand
AGATTGTTAATGTAATGACGATAAACCATGTTTAATAAATGTCTCGCATTTAATGCCTGTTTGCGATAAAAAAAAAATAAAATAAAAAAATAAAAGAGTATTAGAAGTGTTTTTGTTTTTTTGATAGACATATGAGATTATAGTGTTGCCTATTTCTATGTCTTCTGAAATAGGAAAGTCTAGATTGATAAATATTAATTAATTAACTTTATAGAGATCTTATATGGATGGTTGGAGTTGATTAATTGATATATTTGATAAATTTGGTTATTAATCTTCTAATTGATAACCAGTTTCTGTTTAGCTAGAATTTATATTTATTTGAGAATTCTAATTAGAAATTGTCTTATCATTTGATTTATTTGGGAATTTTTGTTCTCCTTCTGGATTTGAGGTATTCTTTCTATCACTTGAAATTAACAAAAATAATGACTAATCTATTTTTTCTAGCTAATATGTTGTTATAAGTATAAATGTTTTTTTCTTTTTTGCCACATTCTTATTAATTTGGATTATTCCAAGAAATGTGTTTTGAATAATTCTAGCTCTTTATTAAAACTTTTTAAAGAACTTTATTTCTGAGTTGACTGTTTTTTACAAAAATCTCTTGAAGTAAATTATAAAAATTCAGGAATTCATTAAAAAGTTGGAGAGATTTGTTTATAAGAATTGATACTTGTGTCAAGAGATTGTTTTGGATTTCTGCAATTGTGAATTCAATTTGGAAGATTGAAAGACTTGGGAAGTTTAGTCTGATAAAATTTGTGATAGAAATAAGTCACTTTATAGGATAATTGTTAAGTAAAAGAATTGTTAATGTTTTGGATAGTTCTGTTATTATGATTTTTTTGTTTTTATTTTAATAAATTATAGATACTTAATATTGAATTCTAACTATATAAATGATATCTAGATATACATTGTTGTTATTTCTATTGGATAATATTATTAGAAACTGATTTTCTTTATTTGGAATTAGATTTGGATTCTATTTGGCCATAGTTATTAAAGTTACATATTATATAATTAATTGCAAGTATTGTTATTGTTATTGTATATATATAATATTGTGTTTTTATTATGAAGCTTCTGTTTATGTAAAGTTTGTTAATGTGTTTATTTGTTTGTTTTTTTGTTTGACATGTTATGTTAACAACATATTTATTGTTGACATATATGACTGGTTTATTTATATTGAAGATATGTCTATATTGCTGGTGTGTTATATTGTTTACTTGAATATTTTAATACAATTGATATGTCTATATTACTAATATATTATATTGTTTACTTGAACATTTTGATATAATTAACATATTATATATACATGTTGTATTATTTACTTGAATGTTTTAATACAATTGATATATTGACTACATGTATTTGTAGTGTCGATCACTTATTAGAAATAAATTGAATCTGGTTTTTTCTTAGATCTGGAAATTTTTTTGTATAATTTGAAATATTAATAATATTGAAATTGTTATTGTTTATTGCTTTAAGTTCTTTGTCTTGGATTCTCTTAGAAAAGTCTAGTGTCTGTTCTTGTCTGGTATTAAGGTTGTTTAATTTATTGAATATAATCTAGTTGGCCAAAAATTTTCTAATATTTAGAGAAATACAGAATCTTATATATGATTGACTGGAAGCTAAAAGGGTTGATGTCAACTTTTTTAAGAGTTTATTATAAATTGTAATACTTGTACTTTTCCTTTTTCTCGTAAAATTTGTCTATTTAAAGAAAAAGTAACTATTAAACAAAAAATTATTAGTAGTAAATATACTTCACAAAGAATATATCTTCTTGGATAATTATATTGTTTGATTGTATTTTTCTGTAATATTTGTAAGTTTCTTGTATTTTAAAGATAATTTTTTGAAAGTATTCTTGAAATTACTAAAAAAGTCAATTTTTAAAAAAGTAATAGATTTGAAAAAGAGTTTTACAATATATTTTTTGGATTTATTTTTTCTTATTGCACAATATATTTTTTAATATATTTTTTCTTATTGCACAATATATTTTTTGGATTTATTTTTTCTTATTCTACAATATATTTTTTGGATTTATTTTTTCTTATTTTATAATATATTTTTTGAATATATTTTTTTTTATTCTACAACATATTTTTTGAATTTATTTTTTCTTATTCTAATATATTTTTTGAATATATTTTTTCTTATTTTACAATATATTTTTTTAAATTTAAAAAGAACTTATTTAATTTCAATAATTTCATGTTTAAAAAATATTTTTTTCTATTATTGATTTGTTTTTTTTTAATTTTTAAATATTTAATTTTTAGATATAGTAATTTGCATTTGTTTATATTGTAAAGTTAATTGTTATACTATATTTTATAGTATATTAATTATTAAAAATAATTATATATTTTTTTATTTTTATCTTATTATAAGTTATATAAGTTATAAGTATTATATTGTATTTTTTGATATATTGTGAATAATTTAATTTTGAATTATTTTTTATTATATTTCATTACCTTATTAAAAGAAGGTAACAACTTGGATTTGTAGATTTTTGAATTTTATAAGATATGTTTTTTTTTTGTTTTTATTTACTATAAGCTAATTTTTAATTAAATATTTGAAATTTTAAATTTTTTTTATTAAAATATATTATTTAAGTATTTGTATTTGAAATTCTATAATTTTTAATATTATTGAATATTTTTTTTAATAGTTAAGACTTTGAATTTTTTTTATTTTATGAAATTGTTTTTAAAAAAAATCAATATTAATTTTTAATTATTAGATATTGTTTGTTTTATATTATTTAGCAAGAATTATTTTGTTAAATAGTTTTTGTATTATAGTTAATTAATCAATAGAATTTATAATTGATTTAATCTTTATTAATAATATTACTAAATTTTTTATATATAATTGTAATTTAATAAAAGATTTTTTTTTTGCTATTTTTTTATATTTCAAAGATTTTTAGATTTGTTTACTATTATGTTTGGAGCTTTAAAGTTTTCACCATTTAATATTTTTTTCTATTGGTATAATTTGTTTCTAAAAAAAGTAATTAATAGTTTTTGAAAAAAAATTATATTAAAATAATATATTAAAATTTTATAATTAATTTGTGATACTATTTTCATATAAAATATTTAATTTATTATTATTTAAACTAACTTTGATCAAATCAATCAACATATTTTTCATATTTATAAAATTTTTACTAAATTTAAATAAAATTTTATTATTTAATTTAATAATTTGTATTTACAGTAATTAAAATTACATATTATGAAATAATATGATATAATAGTTTCATTAAATTAAAAAAATAATGGTTGTTATAGATAGGATTTATTATAACAAATAATAAAAAGTCTTTTATGAGAAATTATAATTGTAAATTAATAGTAAACATTTTAAATTTTAATTTATTGTTGATAACAATTTATTTATTAAATAGTTTTTTAAATATTCGATATGCTGCAAATTTATAAAATTCAATGCACCAAATAATTTAAAATATAATAAACAATATTTATTAATCATAGATTGTTTGTTAAAACATTATTTTTTGAAATACCATGAATATTAAAATTTGAATCAAAATTAAAAAAATCATTACCTGAAATGTAAACCTTAAGTGTTAACATAAAATATTATTAAAAATTAGCGAAACTTTCACTGTATATATAATTAGTTGTCTATATTATACTTAATGCGCAAAAGTATATATGCTTAATAAAATAATAAAAGTTTATGTAGTAACTTTTACATGTAAAAAAATTTTCTGATTTTTTCGAAAACCCCGTATGTCAATTTTTGATGATCGTAACTACTTTCAATTAATGCTTCGATCATCAACATATATAGACTATCTGTACACAATTTCTTTTTTTGAGAGCTGACCGTATTTTAAGTTTCGTACGGGATCACATGATCGACACTTGCCATTTCGCCTAAAAGAAAATAGAAATACATAATTAGAGTAACCCCGAACTATTCAGCTAAATGGTGAAATGTGGGCCTACTTGGCTGTTGCGTGACGTACCGTAACGAGTCTGTGAGCAAGCGACAGACTCGCCGTTTCTCACCGCTATCAAATTTTTTAATCAATAACGCAAAACTCCAAGTCAATGTTATCTTCCAGGTTTGATAAAATGAATTTTTACGACGATCAGATCAACTATTTTAGAAATACGTAAATCGGATCTGATCTGTATCAATCAGATCTTATGCAATACATGAGAAAAAAAAACATAGTCAGCCGTTTAGTACTGTACTCACTGTCACAAAATCTGTTGTGATTTTAGTGCACACAAAGAATCGTGAAAGAAACTAAATATACTCTTATAGTTTGTAAGATTGATACGTATACATATCGGGCGTCACTCAAAGGTGCCCTGCGTCGCGCAACGTATTACCAACTTTGTTTTTTCTATTGTTTATTTAATACCGGAATCAACCATTATGTACTGTATGCATGCATCAATGTAATTCGCCCAGATAAGACCCCGTTTTATTTATTGTAGTCGTTATTTTTGCAAATTTGTATCCAAAGTTGAAGAATGTAACTTCTGAAGCGTATATGTTCAGTAAAATATGTACTGATGGCATCTTTTAGAGAGAACGTTTCAACAATATTAATTATTTGACAACCATGCACATTTAATATCTATTTATTTATTTAATGTAATTGCGTGTCAAACCACGATAATAGTAATGTACAAGTATATTTAAAAAAATCATCAAAATTACAATTAAATAGAAAGTGTTCTCTTCTGAAAGGATTATATCATAAAATCACTTTAATAAAAAAATCCAACTGAAATTATAAAGATTAACGAGCCAATTAAGCTTAACACGGGTTTTATATGAGACGCTAAAAAAATAACAATTAAGTTAATTTTAAAAAGAAAAAGATTTTTATAAACATTGTCAATGTTTCACGAATCATACCTGATGAAGCTGAAGAAGGAGTGGCACTTGAACTTGATTTTGCACTACTGGAAGCTGAAGCGCTGCTGGAAATTGGAGCGCTACTGGAAATTCGAGTACTGGAACCCGAATGGCTACTAGTCAGAGTTCTATCAGAAGCTGAGGTTCCAGAGGATTCGGCAGTATTGGAAGTTGCAGCTTCGGTGGTCTCGGCAGAATTGGAAGTTCCAACTACAGTGGACGCGGCAGAACCGGAAGTTCCAACTACAGTGGACGCGGCAGAATCGGAAGTTCCAACGACAGTGGACGCGGCAGAATCGGAAGTTCCAACGACAGTGGACGCGGCAGGATTGGAAGTCCCAACATCGGTGGGCGCGGCAGAATTGGAAGTCACAACTCCGGTGGGCGCGGCAGAATTGGAAGTTCCAACATCTGTGGGCGCGGCAGGATTGGAAGTTCCAACATCGGTGGGCGCGGCAGGATTGGAAGTTCCAACATCGGTGGGCGCGGCAGGATTGGAAGTCACAACTCCAGTGGGCGCGGCAGGATTGGAAGTTCCAACATCGGTGGGCGCGGCAGGATTGGAAGCTGGAGGTTCAGAAGAACCACCAGCTATTGTGGTGGAAGGTCCATAAACTGTAACACCACTAGGTATAGAACTAGGAATATCACCTTCTGTTATAAGAGTAAAGTTGGGACCTACGACAGTCAAAGTTGCTAAATTTCAAGTGAGACGTAAAGTTAAATGTTAATCGAAAGAAAAGAAAGCTTCAAAAGAAAGAAAGAAACATGACTAGATAAGATAATACTTGCCTCCTTTCACCTCGTATAATAATCCAATAAAAAGAGAAACCAAAAAGAATACAAGAACGTTTAGACGAGACATTATGATGCTAAGATGTACAAGGCACAAAGCATTGTTTTCAAAAAATATTTGGCCACTTTTTATAGATACAGCGTCGGCACCAACTTTGCTCTTGTGGCACTTTATTTGTTCCACTAAATTCCATACGTATCTATGCATTGTTCGTGTGCGATAAAAGAAAACGTTTGCTTTTTTTTTTTTTTAAACACCACTTGGCTAATAATGGTTATATTCATTTATGCACTTTTTTTTTTATTTTGCAATTTTTTGGTTTTAATATCCCCCTTCTCGTCTCATTCATGCATTTATCTATTATCTATTGATATTTATTCAATTATTATTCTACTATTTTAAATTCATTTTATTATTAATAATTTCCTCGCATTTACCTACCGATTTTACTTTATAACTACATTATTTACATTAGTCACTATTGTCATTATATTATTATATATATATGTATGTATATAAACATGATATAATATGTATATGCGCGTATTAGTTTGGTTGGTTTAAGTAAATTCAGGGTTTTAATTGATTCGCGTTATCTTCGTATTACAAATTGTTTAATGCCGAATTTATTTTATTCGTTAATTTCATAAGGATATAAAAATCCTTCCCCGTAATTTTCTATTTATTCTTTTTATAAATATTTATAGTATGTTCTAATTATTTAATAATATTATAATTGAAAATTTTTCGGGGGGTGTTTTTTTTTTTTGTTATAATTGATTAAACGATGAATTTTAGATTTTTTGTCTTGGGATTTAATCAAATAAATTTTAGATAAATCATATGATAAGCTAATTAATAATTCTTTCGCAATAATAGTTTTTTTTTAAAAAATTTTTTTGCTGATTAGCATTTCAAAAGCATTAGTAATCCGGTATTTCGTGAGACTCAAATATATTTTTTATTCATTCAAATGATTTTGCTATTTCAATCCGATTGAAAAGAGTTAAACACATTAATTCACTAAAGAATGAAAAACAAAAGGCACAATAAAGCAATAATAATGATAATAATGATAATGATATGAATTTTTATAAATCATGATTTTAATTTTTTTTTTCGAAACGATCGGTGATTTGGCACGATTAGCATCACACGATGGCTTAAGGCTGAATAAGAACACGTAATGTCTGTTGGTGGAAATTTAGCTCGGTTCAATGGTCAACCCGGTCTTCAGACAGGACTAAACTCGATCGAATCCAGTGAACGACAATTTTTTTATATCGATCAATGGAACCGAGCCGGACCAATACATCTCTAGAGATTCTATTAAAAAAAAAGTATTTTTTTCTCGTTAACATTGTATCTATAAATACGAGAAGTTTTTAACACATCTTCATATAGCTTTTTTACTACAACAATGCTTCAGTTAAATATTTGTGTATTCTTTTTCACATTTGGGTTATTAGCATCAGTAGTGAATGGAGGCACGTATAATTTGGGGATTGATGTATATTAACTTTGTAATAATAAAAAAAAATTAAAATTTTACACATGTCTCCATCACTTGAAATCTAGCTACTTACACCATTATGAATAGTGCTACCACAACCGTAGTAACAGCTACTGACGCTATTCCTCCTGCTAGTAAAGTCCCTTCTGGAGTTACAATCATCGGTCCATCCACCACAGTTGTTGGTGCTTCCCAAGACGCTAAATCTGGTACTTGATCAAGAGAATTATGACCAGTATTAATTACTTTAAATTTACCTAAATATCTGCACCTGCATCTTTTTTCCCAATAATTTGGAACTTAGTTACCTACACTATTATGGATAGTACTACAACGACTGTAGTAACTGCTGATGGCACTATTCCTCCAGCTGACCAAATCCCCTCTGGAATTACAGTTATCGGTCCTTCTACTACGGTCGTTGGTAACTCCAAAAATGGCGATAAAGCTGGTACTTCATTGAAAATTTTATGCTGGATTATTCTCTTCAAATATACTTAAAATACATCCAATTTTTTTATGATTTTTAACATAGTCACCTATACGATTGAAGATGCTACCCTCACCACGGTAGTAGTTGCTACTGGTACTATCCCTCCCGCTAATCAAATTCCTAAAGGAGTCACAGTCATCGGTCCCTCCACCACAGTTGTCGGTGCCTCCGGTGGCGCGCAAGTTTTACCCGGAAAAAATGGCACGTTTTCATATCTAATTCATAGCATGGTCATCCTATAGTAAAAATATTGTTCTTAAAAGGAACTCCATTTTTCAAATATTAGAAGCTACGAAGTTAGGTGCAACCGCCTATAGCGAATTGGGAATGATAATCGGGCTTTCTATTATTATTATTAATTTGATTTATTGATTCTATTATTAGCGGCATTATTTTTCAAGGTTTTTTTTTTAATTAACCGGTAATTTTCAAGCAAACATTGTACATAATCAAACAGCATAAAAATAGCGTATATGTTTTCGTAAATAAATAAATATATATATTACTAAAACTTTAACCAAATGTCGATTATCTGATAAAAATTCGGTGAAAAACGTAATACTGTGTAAATTCGTAAAGAGTCATGTAAAATTATTACGAATAAAAAATACACGGAGGGAATTGGAGGCTGTGCTTAGAAAATTGATTATTAAATACTAATTTGAGATAATGCATAAATGAATAGAGCGCGTTATCACAGCATTTGTCTAACTTCTTGTAAGATCACCTTCGTAATTTCCTTTTATGATTCCGTGAACGTATAATAAGGTATTTTAAAATCTAAATTTTCCAAATTTGGATACATTTCATCCAGTGGTGAACGTGTTCATACAGTTGTAAAAGTGCAGATTTTGTATTACAGCAATACCGTAATTGCTATTGTCATATTCTTTTTTGATACTAAGCCAATCTAATGCTGCTATATAAAAATGTCGGGTTATTACAGAGTTGTGTACCGTATTCCAACAATCTTGTACCATATGATCACAATGTCTCGCTTGGATACTCGAGTATTTCTTTTGACTTTTATTATAATTGGATTATTGGCATTGGTAGCGAATGGAAGTATGTATGGTTTACAAGTATGACTAATAGGATGTGCTGCATTTCTTGATGAATATTAATTACATTCTTTCTTTCTCCTAGCCACTTATGTCGTTGTCGTAACATACTTCCTTGGCCCAAATGAATTTACTACCACCATCACCACCACAGATACTCATATACCTACACTTCCTCCGGGAGTTTCAATACGCACTTATCCTACTAGTGTTTCTATCATAGGAGATACCACCGAACAATCATCTGAAACAACTACTGTACCAAACTCTCCGCCACCTACTTCTCCACCTGTCACGTCTCCATCTGGTACTTCACCTGTTGCATCGGCATCTAATAATCCTCCATCTAATAAATCGCCATCTTCTGTATCCCTATCTCCTACATCATCTACACAAACTCCCTCAAGCAAAAGCTCCACAGGTATTATGTTGATTTTTTTGATTGTGTAATTTGCATTATGTAATAATCATTGGGTTTAATCTTTAAATTTATATTTTTACAGCTACAACAACAATCTCTTCGTTCTTTAATATTGTAATGATCTTTATCATTATTATTTTATCTGCTCTTGTCATCGGTCTATAATGGTTTTATTTTAGTTTATTAAATATCGCTCAGGAATGGTTTATGCATATACAAATTATATATTTGTAATTTAAAATATTTATAAATTTTTTTTGTTTATAAATATTATTTGATTATAAAAAAAAAAATGACACGTAATAAAATAATATAAATTGCATATTGCTAAATATAAGAATTATGATTTTGCTTTTTGTACTTTTTGAATTTTTACGTGCAATAATTGTCGTGATACATATTTTATATCAAGTTAAATATAAAAAAATGCCAAGTAAAAACATAATAAAATATTATTTAAAATTATGTGTTTGATTAATATATTTAATCAAATGCTATATCATAATTTTAATCAATTCTTATTAATTTTACATTATATAAAAAATTTTGATTTAATAAAAATACAATATACGTATTATAATATTAATATTAATAAAATAGTATTAATAAATTATTATAAAAATAACTGTTTTATTATTATAAACAAATTGATATATGTAAACTGATTATATAATATGTATTCTATATTTTTATTGTTTTTTAATCTTTTTTTTGTTTTTTTAAAAAATATATATTCAATAATAGCAAATTATAAACAAAACATATGGAATTTTTAAATAATAAATTAGTAAATTAATATTTAATCAAATAATTGTATTTTTATTAATTATTCAAAATATTATATTAGGTTTTTTATCGATATTATTCTAATAAAAATAAAACATTATTATTATTTTGTATAATTTTTTTTTAATTAATTTAATAATAATAAACCAAAATTTAATAAATATTTTACATTTAATATTTGTTTGCAATTTGTAATTTTTTTTAACAAATATTAAATAATAAACTTTTATTAAACTTTTATATTAAAAATCTTTTACAAAAGTAAATTATAAAATCGATTATAAATAATTTTGCTTACTTTAAAAATTCAAATTTAATTTAATTGTTTTAAAAATTTTAAAACAAATAATTTATTACAATTCTAAATTATTAAAGTTTTTTATATTTTTATAATTTTCAAAACAAAATTTAAATATAAATCAAATTTAAAAATTTTTTATTAAAAGTTTTTTTTAACTTGAAAATTTTTAACATATAAATTATAAAATAATCTATATAATTAAAAATTCTTAAAAATTATATACTAAAATTTAGTTTTTATATTAACAAAAAAATTTGACATATTTTAATAAAACAATTATTAAAACATTAACTTTTAAATTTTAAGTTTATTTTAAAAAAAAAACTTTTTTTAATATAATTTTTATTAATTTTATTATATAACTCATTGATTTTTGATATTTTTTACAATAAATTATATAATAAAATTAATAAAAACTATATTGGATAGTTTGAATTATATATTTTTTAATTAAAAAGTAGCTAGCTTAATTATTAAATTATTGATTAAATTAAATTTTTATATTTTTTCAAGAAATAATATGTTGAGGTCATTATGGCTAATTATTATAAAATTAGAATATTTGGATAAAATTTTATATATAGTTTTAATAAATTTATTGATTTTTGTTTAAATTAAGTTAAAAAAGCTGCTGTTTAAAAAATATAGATAGAAAGTATTTAAATTTTTCTAAAACTATTCATTTACAAATATATTGTTTAATTTTTCTTTTCTATTAATGTTTGAAAAGTTTTTTTAAAATTTAATAAATATTTAATTGAAAGTTTTTTATTAAACTTGAAAAGGTTTTATAAAAAGATAAAGTTTTAAAATATTTGATATTTTTATATAGTTTGAATATTTGAATTAAATAATTTTTAAAGTTAATTATTTTTAAATTGTTTTGTTTAACTTTGATATTATTAATAATTTTGGTTTTGTCTTTATTATATATAATATTGTTAAAAAAAGTTAATAAGTAAAACAAAATATATAATACTCTTTATGAATTTTTTAATAATTAATATTAGTACAAAGTTACTTCGTACGGAAGATACTCAACATGTCTTCAAATATGCAGAAGCATTACAAGCAGCTGAGCAAATTATTAAAACCATCAACCAAACTCTTCATCCAGACGATAGTCATAAGC
>CAJVPV010003325.1:0-11450 GCA_910591835.1 Acaulospora morrowiae | reverse complement strand
TTAAAAATAATTGCATCATGACTCAATTATTTATATGTTTTAATAGTGACTCAATTAATTGCGTCAAATAATTGCATAAATTATGTCAAGGATCTATGAATTTTAGCAACATGTATATGTGTAGATAGGCTAGCATTTAACTTGTTGTATGCTTTTTGCATCCAAGAGATGTTGTTTCTTTCACTATGTATATCTATTAATATACAAATAAATAAAGAAATGATATTTACCTATCAGAAAAAAAAAATAATAATAATTTTAATATCTGTTAGATTAGATTAGTATATAAATTAATTTTTTATAAAAAACAATACTTAACAAATTATAATATTAGATATTATATTAAGTTTATTTAATTATTCTTATATGAAATTAGATTAATATTTTATAATTTGATTTGTAGAATACTAACTACTATACTATAGATCTATAAATTAAATTATATGTTATTTTAAATATTTAAAAATTTATAAAATATTAATTAAATAACTTGAAAAAAAAAATAAAATCAAATATATAAAAAGTTTTTTTAATATTAAATATAAATTTAAATCTAATATTTATGGGTTTATAGTACAGTGGTAATGCTCCATAGGTCACCAGGAGAAGGTCTAGGGTTCAACTCCACCTGGTTACAAAAAATTTATCACCTTCATAATTGGTTGACCGGCTTTCAATTCATATCATATCCAATCAGCTGACAAATCTATCTCCAAATTTAGTTAGATTGCATGAAGATGGAATCTCTGGTCTTCCTGACGATCACAGACTGAAAACAGGTCGAAGCAAGAAAGATTGCACAAGGAAAGGTTTCTGGTCTAACTCCGGTAATAAGCCCACAAACTCTAACCCAAACTGGTGATGGCAGACTCTGTCACATAATATAAAAGATGTTAATTCTAAGCTGATCTATCCCAATCTGGAGCTTGTAAATCTATCCCAATGGTATTGTTCCATGGAACTTAATCATATGGCCGATAGATAAGATATCAGCCATAGGTAGTAAGAAGACTAGACAAAAATCATTAAGCCAAGTGAGTCTAATGAGGATCTACAAGATTAAATTGGAATCCAAACAAGGACACCAGTTCCACAGGTAGTGAAAATGGTAGTGTTGCGCTATACTAGTGACACATTCTGAGAATCAGTGATAATAGGTGATTGGAATGACTGGGGTTAATTTTTATAATTAATATCCTATACATACTGCTCTCTGCAATAATGGACTAGCAGGTTTAGGTGGGTTTAAACTAGTAGTAGGATTCTCTCTCCTGCGAAAGTCCCACTTGACGTGTGGACACATCTACTTGATGTTGAATATATAGTTAGGTAAAAAAAGTGGTTAGCATAGCTAGTCTTATAGTAATATATGTACTAGGCAGTATTAAACTGCAGATTAACTGTAGAGACATAAAGGGTATTCATGTATTAACCGACTTCCGGTTAGTTTGTAGAGACACTTGGTGTCTGTCTAAATATTAAATGTATCAATAAAGATTACATGCCATGCGCATGTTCCACTTTAAAAAAAATAATAATAATAAAAATAAATTTAAATCTAATATTATATTAAAAACTTTTTTTATTAATTATTTTATTAATTTAAAAAACAAATATTTTAAAAATATTTGTTATAATAAAAAAAATTTTTTTTTTAAAGTAAGTAAATATTATTACTTTATTAATTATAAAATTGTTTAAAATTTATACATGAAAAAAGCAATATCTCTTATATAACTTGCTAAGTCAATAAGTCTAATATTAGCTTGCCTATAGAACTATCTAAATAATATGATAAATAAATATTAAAACCAATGTACAATATATTTAAGATAGTGTCGAACAATTATAAATATCTATTTAGGATTATATAAAATAAAATTTAAAAAAATATAACAATGAAAAAAGAAAATATTAGACAAAAGAAAAATAACAAAAAAACTAATTATAGTACAAATGATATCTAATATCACTTTGATAATTCTACTCCCTGAAGTACTATTGCACTTTATAGAATAACTGGGCTACAGCTAATAGTATATAATAGTATTAATAGTATATTCTTTTGACAGTTATTTCTTAAGTCATTATTAATAGTAATAATAATATGATTATTTATGATTAGATATTTGGTAATGATTAAAAGAAAAGTGAAAAAAAGACTAATTATTATACAAAGGATGCCTTGAATTAGATGTGCCACACTAGTTGATCCATTCAACTAAAGTAAAATACTACTTCCAGGAATGGTCAGGCTACTGTCCAAAGTAAATAATAGTGTTATTGACATATTACTTAGATTATGTGTTGTTGTTATTATTGTTAATATTTTTATTAGTATGTTAATTGATTTATTTTTTTATAATTTGATCTTATTTTAATTGATACTGCCAAAATAGAATTTGTTTATATTAATTGTTATATGATGTTTTGGTTATACAGAATTGTTTTGAGATTTGATAATATTTAATTAGTTGAATTTAAAATGTCAATCAGTTAATAGAAGTAAACTAATTATAGTTTTTTGATAAGAAATTTTTTGAGTGAAAATTTTTGGTTTTTGGTAATGTAGCAGAATATGTTAAGCAATAGTAAAGAATAAGTATTGAATATATTGTTGATATTTCAAGTCAACAATATAAACAATTTTGATATGAAATTTGATTTTTTTTGATTAAAAAGAAGTTTTTTATGCAGAAAATATAATTATTTAAAAAGGTTTATATATTAGAAAAAAGAAAAAAAAAGAAGAATCTCAAAAAAATTTATAAAAAAGTAACTGTTATGGATTTTTTCTTATACAATCCAAAGAAAAAGCAAAATCTTCAAACTTAATTTCTTCTGATCAAGATCTTATCCCAATATATTAATATACTTTTTTAATTTTCTTAAAGCTTTTGTAATAAAGAAAAAGATAATATAAAGGACTTTGAGTATTAAAAGAAGAAAAAAATATTTGTTTTTTTAATTTTGAAAAAAAATTATTATAAAAAGAAATTTTTTAGAAAAAAGTTATATATAAAAAGAGTTTTTTTATAATAAAAATTTATTTATTTATAATATATATATAAATATACTATATATAAATTTTATTATTACTTTTTTAAAATAGTTTTTTAAATTAATTTATTTTAAAAAAACTTTTTCCTAATTATATTTACTTTATTAAAAAAATTTTTTATAATAATTTTTGTTAAGAAAAAATGTTTTATACTTTTTATTACAAGTAAGTTTTAATTTAAAAACTTAAAAACCTTTGAGACAATTAATACAATAAAATAGAACCTCTGGTTAAAGCTTATTCAAGTTTGAAAGTCTTACATATCTTTTAATTACATAAAAAAAGATCTATAACAGTTTTCTTTTTTTTTATTTTTTTGTATATCTCCTTTTATCTATTATGTTATAAAAATTATTTATATCAATTCTATTTTATTTGCTAAATTAAATACTTTTCAAAAAATATATTCAAATAGAATTATTAAATTTACTGTTTATTTTAATACAATATTTATATATAACTTTACTATAGTACTATACTATTTTAAAATTTTTAAAATTTTTTATTCAAAAAATCAAAATCAATTTATTTCTTTCAAATAATTATTACTTTTTAATTATCTAATCAGATTTTAACAAAATATCAAAACAAAAACTAAACCAATTTAAATTGATTTTTTAATATAATAACAATAATAATAATTTTTATAATAACGAATAATATTAATTATACTATACTATCTATATTAATAAAACCAATATTAACAAGTAATAAGAAACTAAAAAAATAGATAAATAAGTCAAATCAAAAGTTTCTTTAAGAATATTATTTTTATTTATATGGATTTTATGGTTTAATTGATTTAGTTTTAATACAAATAACTTATATGATTATAGTTCCAGTATTATTTTTTCTATTTTCTCTTTTACTTTTTATTTTATTTATATTAATATAAATTTTTTAAATAAGTAAATATAGTTATTATGCTTAATTATATCTAATATATAATATTGTTTTGAATTTTTTTTCTAATATTAGTTAAATATAAATAGTATATACAAGTTAGTATTAAACTTGCTACTATTGCATATAAGAATATTGTTTTTTTTATAATATATATATTTTAAATATATAAATTAAATAAAAAAATAATATTTACCTACTAAAAAAAAAACAAATTTTTAAATTTTAAAATGAGAGTTTATAATAAATTTATTAATAGATTATTAAATAAACTTTAATAAACAGTTTTTTGAATATTTAAAAATATATAATTTAATTTTTATATTATAGTAATCAAATTTTTATTAGTTTATAACCTTAAATCATAAGATATTTTTTTTATAATGTTTAAAAATTTTTTAATTAAAATTTTAAATACAAAGTTTAAAGTTATTTATATTAAAAATTTTCAATAAAATTTTAATTTTTTACTTAGTAAAGTTAATTAAGAATATTTTAAACTATATTTTTTATAATATAAGTAAATTATAAAAATATGTAGACAAATTTGTCTACATTATAATTTAAGGAATAATATAGATTATATGTAATTTGTTAAATTCTAAAATTATAATTCTTATTATTTTAAATAGTTTTTTATACTCTTATTAAATTAAAATATAACATTTAAAATATAAAAGTATATTTAATTATTTAGAAAAAAATAATTTAAATTAATAAAAATATATATAAAAAAACAATAAACTATTTTAACTATATTTAAATTTTATCATATACTTGATAATTATGAAAATAATAAAAATAATAAATAATACTTTTTTATATATTTTACATCAAACAAATCTATTAATATTTTTACTATAAATTATATAAACAGATTTTAACAATGTTATTAAAATGTTTGAAATAAATAAAAAAATTTAAGTTACAATAAATAATTACAGTAATTAATCAATAAGGTAAATCTTCAAAAGCTTGAAATAAATCGATTTCAAAAAAAGCCATTTTAAAGTTTTCAAGTTTGCGACGATATTATTCCAATGTACGTATTTTTATCTTATCATTGTTCAATAAAATTGAATTTATTTTTCTTATTAAAAAAAATACTTTCTATTACAATATACCGTATAAAAGCAATTAATATATACAGTATATACAGTATATATTAATATTTCAATATGATATTTGATTACTAAAAATACATAAGAAATTAAATAATCGATACTGACATTTTAATAAATGATCGTTCAACAGATAATAAACAGTTCAAGATGATTGATTCTATACAGTATATTATTATATGACCTTTAAAAAATTTTTTTTGGTTTAAAATGAGATTTAAATGTTGTATGTAAATCGGTTGGTTTGATCTTTGATTTATTGACAAAATGATTGATATAAGATGATATTTAAAATAGCACGTGTAACCTGGATGTACTGTATATGTGTATATTTGGACACAAAAAAATTATTTTGGTAATGTGATATGTAATATACGTTATAGAAAGTTTATCGAGAATTAAGTTTTATATGTTGAGAAAAAAAAAATTCTTTTAAAAAAAAAAAACATGATAAAGCATAGATAAACGAGTAAACGAACAAATGATATGTGAATGCCTAAATTCGGCAAGATGGAAGCGACGGGTAATGGGGAATAAAAAAATTTCGAATTTCAAGTGAATTTTCAATTAAATTTTTAAATGAAAAAAAAAAAAAAAAATTTTTTTTAAATTTGAAAAATTTCTTAATAATTACTTTTACAAATGCAAGATTTTCCATAATATCTTATTTATTTATTAAATACAGTACGTGTTTTTAATTTTATAATCATTTTTTTTTAAAGAAACATTTAAACGTTATTTAATTTACACAAAAATATGTTGATCAGCACCATTTACAAAATTCGAAGGTATACCCCCGAACTTGTCGCTCTGTGCGGGGGTCTGTATACGTAATATTCATGAAACAAGATGTTGTCATTTGAAGGAAGTTGGACGGGAAATAGTTCGTTAAAAAGAACATTTCCCACAGATGACCACACGCAAAAGGACATGAAGGATTCCTGGAGATTTTCAATAGATGATCCGGTATCGTCTATCTTCCAAATAATAATAAGAAGAAGCATGATTGATTAATGAATGAGATTGGTGGGAAACTCCAAAGCTCGTATTGTAAATGATGCTCCGACATCTCACTTATTAATCTGACCAAAAACTCTTACCCATAATGAATGTCGAGAATGCAGATTCACGATAATGCAAAGGTTCATTACTGTTTGACCTGTTAAAACCGGATTGTGACCATTGATGGAAATCTGTTGAGAACCTATCACCTATTTTAAGGAAACCTGGGACGAATGAACGTTTGAGCATAGAGATGTGAATTTGGGATTGATCTCTGAGAAGTACTATTATCATGAGGAGAAATTTAATCATCATTTAAGGTTTAGACATCGTCAAATTGTGCCAAATATTACCATAAACTAATGTTATTGTGAATTAGAAAAAAAAAACCTTTTTTTTTTTCCACTTTAATAAACCCTTATCGAGCAATCTGATTTGACGACAAAAGGTGTGCCAAGTCATGCGTATAAGGTAAAATTAATTCCGGTCGTAGCCACAATCCACATAAGGAAATGTGTGTTAGATTTGTCATACCAATTGTGCCGAGGCAAAGCACTGAAGAGGCGCACATGGAGAATGCATCACTTATTTTTCCTTTTGTCAGGGATTTCTTGTTTTCAATTATCTCTTGTGTAAATTATTAATGGAACCACATTAAGTGTTATTATACCTGCCGGAGAAGACAGCACGAGTAAATCACAGCATTAAGTTTTATTGAGTTGCAAACACAACAATTAATTAATTAATAAACAAATAACTAATTCCAGTCGATCAATAGATCAAAGAATTGAACTTTGAGTCAAACTCCGTGTGGTATGGTTTCATCGATGCTGTCTTCCTGTTAAGGACAATTCACGAGCATTATCCTCGAGCCCGACGCAGCATTCTCTTTGGGGGCGTCAGTTCCCAACCTCCTTATCGGGAAACAAAAGAGTAACAGTGAAAGAATGTATCTCATGAATTGCACGGTTAATTCATGTTCTCCAAAAATGAGGGCAATTGAATGCAGTGACCCTTTGCTTTTCGGTTTCAATTGACGAAACCAATTGCATGACGCGCAAAATCACGTAGTAAGATGGATTCGATAACGTCAAGTTGAAATGACAAAGAGGTGTAACGGGTCAATACAGTAAGTTTGTCGGAACACTTGACATCCCGTAATTGATCAATAGTTTGATTTTGAAACTCTTTTCACACCTGAATTGGTCTTAATTCAAGAAGTTTGATAATTCATCTGTCGACAACACGTCTTTTCTCAGCAGAGAAATTTTTAGAGGTGCTTAATGAGCGCATGCATTCATGATTACTTTATTTGTAGCCGAGGCCCTTCCTCGTGTGTTCAACCGAATAATCAATAAAGACAATTACTACACATTGTTCCCAAACATTGTCTCTTTCTGCCTCACGCTGAAACTCAATACAATTAATGTTCAATTGGCACCACTCAAATGGGGTGTTGCTTGTGAGAGAACTTGAAGGAACGCGAGATATGGATGCAGTATGTCGTACTGTATTTGCACGTTGCACGCAGTACGATTCCGTAGATCGATCACGCTTAACACGTGATACCGAAAGTTATAATATTTTTTTCAAGTAGACGCGCACGCGCGCGCCTCCATGGAAAAAACCACCAAAGGTGTTGCGTATAATAATCACCATCCAAGGTCAAATCACGAAAAGAACCACCTCTGTGACATGCGCGAAACGATTAATGAATGATTGCCAAGGAAATGAACGCACGTGCTCGATAACAAATACAGTGTAGTTAATTCAAAGAGTGGCATAGAAGATGGAAATGACGCTATCCGAGGGAAACAAGAGTTCCCGGTGCATTTTTGCTATCTTGACATGATGGTTCGATCTCGTTTTTCTTGATTGTTACGTATTGCACTCGGTCCGTTTAGCATATTCATGCATCATGCTTGGCATCTTATTATGTTCATGCATTTCTTGTTTACCTTCAGCTATTTCCATGTTCGGCGCCTGTTTTCTTTTTTTCCACCTTATTATCGTTATGTACGCACACCATCAAGCCCAATATGCACATGCATGAAAGGTTAATAAAGAACAATCTTGACAATATGGAACTCCAGTGAATTCCGATCCAATCAAAGGATGATGCATCGTCGGATGATTATTATTATTATGAGTAAAAAAAAAGGCTTCAATAGGTTCACAAATCTGAAACCAATGACCGCACCAAGGAAACACAGAGAACTTACGCACTGTCGTGCACTCCCTTACCAAACTCACGCACATCTTGGTTGCATGAAAAAAATGGTTTTACAAGGTGAATACATGTCGTTACCAAGGATTTGCCCTTTCATTGTCGTTATGAGAAAATCGTGAATCAGGTAATGAGGGCAATGCATGTAAAAAAAAAAAAACAATAATAACATGACGAAGCGTTTTTGTGGTACTGCAGAGGATGTGGTATGTTGTAACTTTTCACCTGATCAGGAGTTTCGTATTGTTATCGGTTGCTTGTTCGTTTCAACCATCCGAATTTGGAACTCAACATTTAAAGTTGAATGCAAGACACGAGCGGTAAACATTACGAATTTAATCAGAGGTAGACTTAAGATGGGTTCTATTACACTCAGTCTCAGATCACACGATCCAGAATTTACAGTACATGAGTGTAATAAATAAATAAATAAATAAATAAATAAATGAATGAATGAACGAATGAAGAATCCGTTCGTTCGTTCGTTCACCGATATCGTAAAAGTGGGAGTGCTGTTAGAATGTTATGACAATGACGACAACGGGCCAAGCGCAGGCAAGGAAAGTGCATGCAGGCATACACACAAAGGGTGTGACTTTTCGTTATTCCAGAAACAAGTGAATTTTTTGTTTCCAAATGTGCACAATGAGATACACAAAACGTGATTGGTGTAACCTCGTGGCAAACGTGATACCATAACATACACGCACGAATACGTAGTCTCATCTTCGACACATTTTAAGACTTATTAACAATACATCATCTGGCGGAACCTGAACGGTTCCGGATAAGGTATCGTTTGCGTTCCATGTACCATTTATTTCTTCTCCTGAGCTGACATAACATGTCTCGGACGATGACACAACACGACAAGGATAAAGATTGTATGCACCAAATTTAATAGAATCGGCCCGTGCTTGAAACCAAAGCCACTAATCATACATCGTTTTGTTACGTATCATGCTCTAATATGACGATGGTGGGTATATCGATAAGCATATTGTTGTGCTTGACGATGAATACCTTTCATGGGCAGAATGGACACTTTTGGAATGTTTTACAAAGGAAAGTTGTGCCACGTCAAAAGGTGACACCAGAATCCATTCTCAGCGTTTTACATCAAGGCCAAGATCACGTGCCTTAACATCAGACTGTAGGTAGGTGAGTAGGTCAAGTACCACAGGTCAGTGATTTTTCTGCCCTATGAGAACACCGAGCATTGATCCGGAGACACGGAGGGATGACAAAGTTTCATCTTTGTGCCACCACCATATGCATTCACTCACGAGACAATGATGTGACCTTTGGAAAAATAAAACTCCAGTGCATGAGGTTGTCATACCAGGAATCCACTTGTCCTTACCCGAAAACCAGTTTATGCCTTTTGGAGTTGCAGAACTTTCTTGTAGAATAATATTACTACGTCCATATGATAATATCAGGTGGATATCATGGTATCCTCATCGCATCACTCCTTATCCAGACGTCGAGCCGGTACAACTCGCATCACTCGAACTCCATCCGATTTCATTGGTTCGTTCCTTCAACTTCCTCTCTAGCATCTCATGTTGTGCGAATTTCGACATATGGTATGTCATGCATCACGATAATTTGATGTCAACGTTTATAACAATATAAGAATTAATAATTAATAATAGCACCGGTGAGTTATCGTAATAAGATAATATTAATAAAAATAATTTTAATAACAATAAAAATAAAAATAATATTAATAACAATAAAAATAAAAAAAAATAAAAAAAATAATAATAATAGTAATAAAAATAAAATAATAATAATAATAGTAATAAGAATAAAAAAATAAGAATAGACATACAATAATTATGATAGTAAATGATGACAAATGATGATAATGGAATCATAATAAAAAAAATACATATAATGTATAATGAGGGCTGCATGAGAACTGCTTAAAAATTACGCTCGCCGTTACCATATCAGGCATTGAACAACGTGTCGGAATAATATCTCATATAATCGCCTTTAATGGGCTATATGTCCATTTTTGATGTTTGATGTATGCGCCAAAAAAGGTATCAAACGCGGGTTAATAGAGATTGTTAACTTAATTTTGCATTACGAAATTGGCATAATTACCGATTTAGTGTTTTCAACGTAATTAAGTGAAAATCGTGTGTTTTCCATAATTGGGCAAAAATTTAAATGCAAAAATAATGCCATGTGTACGTGCCCGCATGAAAATCTTGACTATGCGATAAACTCGGTGGTGCACCACCAGAAGAAAGTGACCAAAGTTAAAATGAAGAGATACCAAAACGGACAAAACTTGCCGTGACACTCCGATAAATCATTGTTTTTTAGAAAGACCATTGTATACCGCATAACAAGTTGATTAATCATGTAATCTATCCTTTATTTAACTAATTCCACTAGACCGTAACAATTATGTTAATGCCACATGACCAGAAGATCGGTGGGTGTTATACGTAAGACGACGACACATATACCAAATTAAGGCTTATAGAAAAAATCGAAAAAACCGGTATTGAGGTTCGTATAATGGGTAAAATTGAGCGCACCATTTATTATTGTCTTGTCTTACCACAATGATTATGACCCACAAGATAACCTTTGCCCTCGATCAACCCTCGAAGGCACCATTCTCGTGCGTGTGATCTCTTTTTTTTTTTTTTTTTCAAGCTTGAATTCCGGTTTCTCTGACACTTTGATTACTGGGGGAAAGCGTTTCTTTGGTGGAGGTTTGGAAACTTTCAATGCGGATATACAGCATGCGTGTACCCGTTGTCAAAAACAAAAAAGGGAATTGTGCGGTTGACGAGAGATGAGATTAGAGAAATAACAATTTTCCGATTCCAACGGAGATTTAAAATGGTGACTTTCACGGCATGTGCATTCCAATAATAATACCATATGATTACAACACGTAGTAATTCCTTCCACTTGGGTGATGACCCAAACCCTTTGTTTCATAGGTTCTTGGCCACGCACTTGCGCATTATCACCTCATCGTCATTTGATTTTTTTTTTTTTTTTTTTTTTTTTTTTTTTTTTTTTTTTTTTTTTTATTTTTTTTTTTTTATTATGTAATTTATTTTATTTTAATTAAAAAAAAAAAGAAAGAGGGGCAGAGAGA
>CAJVPV010003324.1:0-11451 GCA_910591835.1 Acaulospora morrowiae | reverse complement strand
CCAATAAATTTAAATTTGAATATTATTAAATTTGAATATGTAAATATAAATATAGTTTATTATTATTAAATTAAATCGAAGATCTCTGGAGTTTAATATATAAATTTTTGTTCTGGAGATCTACGTTTGAAAAACTTTGAAGATCTTTGCTAAAAAATTTCTTGATGTATTTTATTACATGTTGGGTTATTGTTATTGGTTATAAGTCTAGAGATCTATTTGTATCAAGACTAACATGCCATAGTGTCATTAGTATTATTATTATATATTAAGTTTTATTTTTAACTAGAAATATATTAAGGAAAATTCAAAAGAGAAAAAACTGGAAATAGTACCTATCTGATAAATAAAATTTTACAAAGAAATTCTAACAATTCAATGACTTGACATATATTTGAGATAGATTTGTAATTGTTATCTGGATGTATGAGATAGGTTTGTAACTGTTATCTAGATAAAAAACTTGATTAATGGTTTTGATAATTTGGTTAACTATTTTGAAGCCTCAGTATATTTAAAGACATATTAAATATCTTCAATGTAAAGCTTATATCTCAGATAGAGAATATTTGAATATTGGCTAGAATATAGTTAATAAAATATGTGGTAAGTAAGAAAAGTTTTTAAAAACAGTTTGATTTTAGATTTGACTAATATATTGTATTTGTTATTATAAAATTTTTTGATATTTTAATTAATTAATTAATGACTTTTAAGCCATGTGGAGTATGTATTTATCCAAAAGTTCAAATAATAAAAAAAATTTTACAAATTATATATTTTTTAGTAATACTAAAGATTTTCTTATACCATCTAATACTACTGCTTAGGCAAGTATTGTTAATTAAAGAGTTTTTGAAAAAATGTAGTAAAAAATTGTTCTATTGGATAGTTCTAATTGATTCTGGTTTAGACTTAGATTTGATATATATAATTTCTATAAACTTTTGTTATATATATTGATTTATTCTTTAAGTTAAAGAGAAGAAACTGATTTTAATTATTTTTCTTGAATACTTAGATACTAATTGAAGAATTTTCTTATTGCTTTTGATTTTGATAGTGGAATGTAATTAAAGAATGCTTCTTTCTGTATATGTATATTAAGTTTCCATGCTGATTAGTCAAAATATAGTTTCAAGAGAAAGAGGTTAATAGGACAGCAAAAAATTTTCCTTCCATTATTCTAAGCTTGAAGACATTATTGGGCAAGACATTATAAATATAAAAGGGTTCTTTCCACTTTGGTTTTAGTTTTTCTGTAAAGTGTTTGTCTCTAGCAGTATCATACATTAATATTTTATCTCTGATTTTAAATTTTTTATACTTTGTTACTTTTTGATCAAACCTTCATTTTTGTTTCTATTGTTTCTTATGAATATTTCTTCTTGCTTGTTCTTGTTATTGTGAAAGTTTTTCTAATAAAGTATATAATCAATCAAGAATTGTTGGTTGAAATGTTTCATTCATATTTGTTATAGGCATTTGAAATTTTTGTTAATAAAGTAAATAAAATAATATTATTTTCATAAAAGATTGTTTTAATATTCTGTAAACAAAAAGTACTGACAAAATATGTTGGTTCCAATCTTTTTTGTCTTTAGTTAACTTTGCAAGTGATTCACATAAAGTTTCATCAAATTACTCAACCAATCCATTGATTTGAGGATGATATGGTATGAATTATACATGTTGCTAAAATTTGTAGATCCTTGACACAATTGACGCAATTATTTGACACAATTAATTGAGTTACTATTAAAACATATAAATAATTGAGTCATAATGCAATTATTTTTAAGGATTTTGGGAATTGAGTCAACAGCAAAATAATTTACGCCACATGTATAACATGGATAATAAATATCTTATCTCAAATTGTTTAAGTAATCCATTTACTATTTTATTTCAAAAATGAGCTCCTTTATTAGACAGGATTTGTTTTGGATATTCTTATCTACATTGATAGATGAATTCTACTATATGTTTTCCAGTGGCTTTGGAGATTGCTTCTGTTTTAAGCCATTTGGTGAAGTAATCTATTGCAACAATAATATACTTGTTTCCTTGTTTGGTGATTGGTAAGGGTTCTACAATGTCTATACCAATTCTGAAAAATGGTTCTTCAACAGAAATAGGATACAAAAGTCCTAGTGTTTTGTATTTTTTATGTTTTTGAAATTGGTCACATGATCAAATATAGTCTTTAATATTTTCAAACATCTGAGACCAGTAGTATTAATCACAAATTTTCTCAAAGATTTTATCAATTTTTAAATATATATCAGTAGAGTGATTATGCATCAAATAAAGTATTGCTTAACTATTAAAGGATGAAGTAGTCAGTTACCAGATAGAAATGATTAGTTCCAAGATATTGATGAAAGTATTTAACAGTCCAGATAACTACTAAACATTTCTGTTCAGTAATAGAATAGTTTCACTCAGGTTTGGTTAAACTTCTACTAGTATATGCAATGGTATATTCTTGTTTTCCTTCTTATTAGGCAAGTACTGCTCCTAATCCAGTATCAAAAACATTAGTGTAGAGGTAAAAGGGTTGATTGAAATTGGAATATCTCAATATTGGTGCAAAAATTAAGTATCATTTTAGCATTTGAAATACCTTTTCTTGTGTTTCAATTCATTTAAAGAGTACTTGTTTTTCCAAAAGTTTATTCAATAGTTTGGCAATAGTTGAGAAGTTGGCAATAAATTTTCAATAATAGGATATTAATTTTAAAAATTCTCTGAGTTGTCTAATATTTGTTGGTCTTAGAAAGTCTTTAACTTTGATAATTTTATTATCATCTGGCATAATTCCATCACAGCTAATTTCATGTTCTAAGAGTTTAACACTGGCAAGAAAAAAGTGACACTTTTTATATTCAATTTCAAGTTTGCTTAACAAAGAACATCTAGGATGATGTTCACATGATTACAATAGTCTTGAAATATTTTAATGAAGATTATAATGTTATTCAAGTATGCTTTAACAAAATTTTCTTTGTAGGGTCCAAGAAGTTTATCCATGAGATGTTGAAAAGTAACAGAAGCATTGCATAATCCAAAAGGCATAACATTGAACTCATAAAGTCCATATTTTATGATGAAAATAGTTTTCTTTTTATTCTCATCACTCATGGCTACTTGCCAGTATCCACTTGCTAAATAAAGACAAGTGAACCATTTAGCACCTTGGAAGAAATCTAAAAGATCATCAATCACTGGAAAAGGGTAGACATCCTTTTCTGTAACTTTATTTAATTTTCAAAAATTAACACAAAATTGTTTCTTGCCATTTTTCTTTGATACAATTACAACTGAAGATGCCTACAGAATAGAGGTAGAACTGATGATTCCTTTCTTTAGCATTTCACCAATTTCACACCATATGAAGTCTTATTGATCAGATAATGTTCTATATGCATGTTGCTTGATGGACTTTGCATTTCCTATATCAATAAAGTGTGTGATTACAGTGGTTTTTTCTAAATCTTGAATTTGATCTTCTTTGGAGATATGTTTTACAAACCTATTTTCATTTTCATTTATAATTTTGTTAACTATTTCTTGTTGTTCATCAGTAATTAAATTAATTTTAAGTGTTGTTTCTTGATTAATCATGTAATCAGAGAGGTCGATTGCTGGATTTTTTTCAATTTGAACTTCTAGTTCTTTATTTTCTTCGTGTTTCTTATCTCTTTTAGCATAGTTAGAGTAGTAGGTCTCTTGTTCTTCCAAATCCTCATTATTATACTCAAGTTTTTTAAGTTTATCATTACTGTTTTTTGAATCTATAATGTACTGAGGTATTTCATTAGTGAAGTGGATAGTTGCAATCTTAACAGTTTTATCCTGATGTTGAATCTGTAAGGTTTGAAAATCAAAATTTCACTTGACTCTCATCTTTTAGAATCAATTAGTTCCCAAAAGAAAAGTTTCCTTTTGAGATTCAATGACTTGGAGTTTGATCAAGATAATCAAATTTTAAATTCAGATTTGAACTTTAGTAATCTGACCCAATGCATGGACTTTGTTTCCATTAGCAGTAACTACAATAGTTTGAATGAAGTATCTGATTCCAATTCTAACTTATGTATCAATTTGTTTGTGATGATACTGACAGTAACTCTTGAATCAAAAATGGGGATCATAGAATTTTCTTTGATTCTGATATAGCATTTAGCCAATGAAGTCTTTCTAAAGTCATTTTCTAATTGAATATTGTTGGTTTCAACTGTTTTTTTTGGTCTTTTGAGAATCTTGACAAGATTCTTTCATTGGTTAAGGTATTGAAACATTTGTCTTAAAATAGTACTTGATTGCAATTTGAGAATATCTTCAGAAATGTCATATGGTATAAGCTTATCAATCATAGATGGTTGGGACTTCATTTTTGGCTTCTTTGTTTTAGCTGCAATAAGTTGTACTGGAGAAGGTTAGTAATAAATAAATGTATATTCTATTTCTATCAGTTAAGTAGTATTCTTTGATTGCAGATTAAATTTTTTTGCAGATTTTGATCATTTGACTTTTTTTTTCTATTCTTTTTAATTGGTAATATAGAGTTGTGATCTGGCTTTTTGTTTCACATATACAAGTTCTTCTTCTTTACTGGATACTTTTTCATTAGAGATATCTTTGATTGTAAGATAGTTTATATGTTTTTCTTTCTAGACATATTGATTTCATTAGTAATATTGCTAGGTGGGCATAGATCTCTCAAATAAACAGTTACAGGCAATATGTCCTACTTGGCCACACTTGAAACAAGTTCTTGTATCTCTTTGTAGTATATATATTAGTGACAACTTAGAAGTATCAGGCTTATAGTAAGGCTTGTTCTTTTTTTTAACTCTAATGAAAATATTTTCAATTTAGTTGCAAACTTTAAATGCATCTTTTTAAACTTTTGGACAAGATTATCCATGAAATCTTGAGAAGCTTTTTTGTTTTTAAATCCAAAAGTCTTTTCTGGTTTGGCTCAAATAGGTTGTTTATAGTTAATAAGATCTTGACTATTTTCATATTGTTGAACAAATTATAATGCTGCAGTAACATTTGCAGGCACATTTATAGTTACAAGAGGAGCAACTTCAGGTCTTAATTCCTGAGGAAATAGTGAAGTTTCTGAAGGTCTGACATATTTTCTTCCAGATCCACTTATTTAATAAGTTTTTTAAAGTCTATATAATAGGAATCAACAGATTCGAAGAGATCTTGTCTTCTTCCTTCTAAGTCTTAAGCTATTGTTTTGTTATAGTTAAGTATAGAACTTTTCTTTGAATGCTATTTCAAGATCTTCTGGCCTATAGAAATCTTTGATATAATCAATTCCATTGGTAGTAACATATTTAATCTACCAATTTTCAACTTTATCTTGAAGGTGGGTAGCTAACATTTGTATCTTTTTCATTTGTTTCTATCCATTTACTTGACTTGTTTTAACAAAGATGGAAAATCAGGTCAAAGAATTAGAACTTGTATCTTTAAATAAGTTGTTCTCAATTAATTAGGTAGTAAAAGAAATATTAAGAAAAGAGAAAGGTTTAATAATTTTTATGTTTGCAGGGTCAAAAATGAAATTATAATAAATATTAAATACTTGAAAGGTTTCTTTAACAATCCTATCTAAGTGAACAGGTTTGGAGTATCTAATAAATAAGATTAATCATTCTATTGTACTGATATGGGAGAAGAAACTAACAGTTTATTGAACAAAGTAATAATAGGTTCTAAATAAATATTGGGTAGTAAAAAAGATAATATAAAACCAATTTCAAAAGTGATTAAAGTAAATATTATAATTTTTGATAGAAGAAAAGCAAATAGTACAAAATTTGTCTAGTTGTCTTTGTTAAAGAGTTTTCTTAGTTAATTTTGGATTGTTTAAGTGCAATTGGTTGTGCAAGTAATTAATGCTCATAAATGTTTGATAATTTATTATAAATCTTTTACTACGTATATTTTTTTTGTTAAACTTTGAATTCTGAATTACAGGCTTTCTTTTGTTGTAAATACCTCCAATATTGAACAAAGTTTTTATACAGTTTTCTTTAAGATTTGTTTCTTCACAGTTTTCTCAAGATAGGTAAGCAGTATTTCACAGTCACTACTAATTTGTCATATATCATTTTTACCTTAGGAGAAAAATAAAGATAGAAAACTAGTAGCAGGAAGGCACTTTAGATAGACAGGGCCAATGTGATATGCTAAAATTCTTAAAAACATACAAATAAGTACAATTCTGAGATATATGAGGTCAGGTGAAAGAGGCAATAATGATTTGTTTTGTAAAGGTCAAGATATTTATTCAATAAAATATATATTCAAGCCTGCCAATTTCTAGATGAAATTGAAGCCTTTATATATATGTTTAAGTTATAATATTTTCATACAGAATAAATATATGCTATAGTAAAAATATAAACTAAGATATAAATACTATCTTTAACAGAATATTCAACTGTGTTAGTATTTACATAGATAAATACTTTGGTAAAGATAATATAGAAAATAAAGATAAAATAAAATAAGAATATTCTAGAAATGATAAAGGTGCAAGAGATACAATAGATGCTGAAGGTACAGTAATAGATTAGTAATACAAAACTATTCTAAAAAAATTAACATTTCAAGAGTCAATGCTAGTGAAAATTGGATAAGGGTATTGAAGATCTTGGATGAAAATCAAGAGTAACAATAGAAAAAATCAAAATTATATATATATATATTTAAGATATATTATTTTTGGATATAATATATTATTTTTAAATTATATGAACTACTTAAATTATAAAAAAATATTAAAACAGTTAATTATATATCATATATTAGTATAGAAACAGATACTCTAATAAAGATAAATAAGTAAAAAAAATATAAAAAATATAAAATGTTGAAGATAGAAATAACATAAAAAATACAATGTATTGTAATAATAAATTGGTATTACAAAAATTAATATTTGCATTTATTTTATTATTACAATGATTTCTTATATAAAGAATCAAGATTATAAACAAAAATAAAAAAAATTATAAATTATTTTAATTAAAATGGTTTAATTTATTATTTTTCTTTTAAAACCGTTGTATCAACTTTTAGTAATAATAATTACTTATTTATTATAAAAAGGTATATTTGTTAATATTTGAAATTATTATTTATATAATAGAATGTGTTATTTTTATTTGATAAAGCAACTATATTTATTTTTTTAATGATAACTTGTAAATTAAAAAAAATAAATTAAACAATTCTAAAGTAATCAGTAAACTATTTTTTTACCAAATTAAAATTTCAAATATATTTTTTCGATTATATTAAAACCAATTTGAATTCCATTTACAGACTGTATATAGGATTAATTAATTAATAAAAAATATTTTTTATTTCATTAATTGGAAAATATCTTATAATAAAATCATCAATCCATAATTAATAGAAAAATTTTACAGAATGTGTATTTAAAAGATTTCTTTAAAAAAACATCAACTTGCATTATGGAAATTCCATTTGATGAATTAATTAATTTCTCAAATCCAGCCTTAGATTGTTATTTTGATATGATTTTTTTTATTTTTTTTGTGAATGACTTGAAATCAATATGAATGATGCATAGCGAAAACCTAGGAGTGGATACAGTATTGGATTTACCATTTCTGTATAGTAAACTTAGTATCAGAAAATTATAACACCAGTGTCTCGATAGAGAAGTAATGTTGCACGATAAAATATTAAATGATGCATGCTATCAACATGACTAGAACACTGATAATATTAAATGATGCATGCTATCAACGTGACTAGTCACTGATCAGACACATTTCTTAATGCTGAGTTTGCTATAGTAATAAGCCAAACATTCACTTTTAGGTTTTCGCTCTGCAGTGCTCTTATATTGTCAAAATTGGATATGCTGTAGATATCATGCATAATCATTTGTCCAAAGGATATCCACGGGCTGACCCATTCTGATGTAAGGTTGTCTGCTTTCAACGGATTTCCGCTCACTAAGAAATAAAAAAAAAAGCAAGAGATTTTATAAGGAAAGAGAGGGATCTTTAACTATTGGTTACATACGAATTTGGTATTAACAATAAATTCCAAGTATCCAATGAGAAATTTAATTTCTTGAAATCTAATCGATAATAATCTTCAGATTCCAAGTAAATGTTCTACATATTAAAGCGATAAGAATCCTAGTACAAAAAGCAGCAATAAGGTTTCTATGTACATATGATCTAATCCAAGAGATCAGTTGTAAAGGTGCTAAAGAAAAAAAGTAATTATTTACCTCGACCGACCATGCAATTACGTTACTATTGACAAACCGAAACTGCGAATAAGATAGTGTTGGTGTGGAATGGCGATATCAACGATGTAGAGTAATAAATCAAAGTGAAAAATAAGACCTACCTGCATAACGTTACTCGGCATAAACCCAGCAGACCCCGCGGACAATGTGACGAATTTTTTCATTATAGTTGACCATTTCAATCTAAACTTACGCTCACCCACTATTATCCGTATTGGGAATTTCAATTGGTCTGGAAGTCTTTACCAGAAGTTTCCTGTAGGGAGTTCTCTGTTGTGGAGTTATTTGTAGGGTGCACATCATTATTAGAATATGTATGATAATGTAGATAAACCACCACCGTGTGACCGAGTCATAAAATTTCATAACAGAAATATACCATAAGTATCTTGATCCTTCGAGTTGTGGCTCTTTGGGTTGAGACGGGTTCATAACAAAGGCTCACCCCCCTGAAATCATTGTGATAGTGTAAATTTTCAAGAACATACTGGAAAAAAAAAGTAAGTCACTTCATAGGATGAGGCCTAAAGTTATAAAAAGGAACCAGTTAATTGCAAATATGTGACTTGACAAAAAATAAATAACAATGAACGCCCATATTAAGAAATTACTTCCCGATTCCATCTAACGAGATTTTCAAGTAATATTATAAAGAATAACACCTTAATTAAATACTTTTAAAAAACTGGAAAAAGAAAATGCCCGGCTTGTCGGAGTCAATCAAACGCAGAACGGTGTGGCATAAATGAGATTTCTAAGCTCGAAAAAAAAGATTTTTTTTTTTATGATCGATAAACTTTAAATTTTATTCGAAAAAGAAAACGTGTCGTGAAGATTACAAAATTTCGAAAAGTTCGTATTGACGATATGGCGTATTCTCGAAAATATTCAAACGATAGATACTGAAAACGTCGGCAGTAACGATATACCGAAAAATTCCGCATTGACGATATATCGAAAACGTTCGTATTGATGATATGGTATAAGATACCGAACCATGGTAACGATGGCACGGTATAAGAGATATTTGAAACGTTTGCATTGACAGTATGGTATAAGTTCTTCCGTATCGATGGAAGAAGTATGGTATAAGAGTGACTTGACCACGAAAAGAGGCGTCCAAACGTGACTCGATAAAAAATATCCTATGTATGTTAATAAACCATATGTACAATATATAAAGTAAGTAGGTTAGCTAAGTTTAAATAATTTCACGTCAGTAATTATAAGAATTACCCTATGGATCGTAACTAAGGAATTCTATATCGCGTCTACCCAGAAACTTTTGCGTCACTACATAATAAAAGAAAAGTTTAATTTATCCACGCATATACTGTATATATAACATTACACAATCAACATGTAAATTTAAATAAGAATGATAAGAATAAAACTCGAAAAATGAATTAATCGCTTACAAATCGTTTGGACAAAGTAAGAGGGCATAGCTACATTCATGATCATGTCTAATTATAAAGTGAAAGGAATGTGAGATTGTAGCTCGCCGTCCCGCTAAAGAAAATTTCATTGATTTTTTATATGAAATGAATGGGATGCCACAAAATAATCATCAGATATTCGCATAAAAACATAATGTCTTATCTGTTGAAGAGGAATGCATTTGGTTTATCAAAAAACCTTTTCCAAGCATACTTGCATCAGATAAAGTCAAATTTGGTCTTTTGTTGCGTTGTGACATTATTAAGAATACACAAAAAAAAAAAACATGCGCATTTCAATTCTTTTCTCATGGTAATGTTGATTCCTTATTCCTTGTTACAATGTTCCAAATACCGCCAAAGTAAGGTAGAACATAAAATTTGGGGTGCCCAATATTATTTATGTGGAATAGCTGTGTATGATGTCCTCCTATAGAATACCCAATTAATCTACGCGAATAAGAATAAAACATTTCTTTTACGTACATATTGATTGGCAGAAAGATATGCACCATTGAAATACCCAAGATGAGGGTAATATACACCGTAATTAATTATTTAATTATTTATGTATTTAAAGTTTTAGTATTCAAAAACAAAGTTTCTGAGAAATTTATCAATTTATCGTGCCAAAAATTATTCATGGTATCATTAATCCGAATTTCCCGACCAATGTCGTTCCTATATACAGTTACTCGGTAGGACCGCATTATCTGATTGAGTAGGATAAATTTGGTTAAATTCAATTAACGATCATTTATTAGTCACCTTGCATTGAGTTCGGGTTTTTTTTTCTTTTGATGGGCACCTTACATTACAATAACGGATTTTTTTTCTTGATGAGCATCTTACATGATTTTACGATTGTCCTTTAATTACAAAAAAGAAATAAAACTATGAAAAAGAGATTAGAAGCGATCAAATAAATAGGACGAGTAGAAATGGAAATAAGAATAAATTGAAAGGGCAAAGAGGTACAAATAAAAATAGAATAAAAGATGATTAATAAAAGAAGTGCAGTGTGTCAAAAAAAAACAACAAATCACTAAAGATAAATGAATGAATATGAGAACAGATAGGCAAAATTAAAATAACGATAAATAAATAAATAAATAATAAGCAATAGAACCAAGAACAGGAAAAAAAGTAAATTCAAAAAGAAAATTAATGCTATTCACTGTTCAATTTGAAATTAAATTCAAAAAAAGTATGCATTAATTTCAAAGGTTAAAAAAAAATACTTTTGAGATCCCCATTATCATTTTTGCCGTCTTCAAAAATAATCCTACAATTGAAAATATTAAATTTCAAATTTTCATTTTCGTTTTCAATAAAAAAAGGTTGATCACTCAAATAATTTATTAAGAACACTCATATTTCTTTGAATGCTAAATTCTTAAAATTGCTGTATTACCAATAATAATCGTAATAATAAAGTTTGGCAAAGTGTAAAATATATTGTATTGTTACCAAAAGAGGAACTTAAGGCATGCCGTCTTACATTATGATTCATCCAACGGCGGAATTAGCGCGGCTATGCATTTTCCATGTGACTGATCGATCACCGGAAACTGATCCGTGAATGTACTGTACAGTATACTGTAATGATTTGATACGGTTGGTAAACAATGCAATATTAATAATTAAATCTCTATTTGCTATTTATTTTACTGATTGTTATTTTTAATT
>CAJVPV010003323.1:0-11452 GCA_910591835.1 Acaulospora morrowiae | reverse complement strand
TTATGAGTCATAAAGTTATAGTCCTATAGCAGATAGTCATAGTGATATAAATAAGAGAGCGAGGATAAAAAAAAGAATACAACAGAAACCTAACACAAAAAAGTAATAAACATAATTAGCATTCTTGTAGAAGCGCGAAACAGTCGTATAAGTGTTAATTACAATTACTATAAGTGGTAATGTGATAGACGTGCCTAAAAAGAAAGTTGGCAATTAACCCTCCTTCTAGAGTAATGTCGCCATAAAAGAATTATTCTAGTAATCACTAAAAGGGATAGTGACTCTAACAATCAATGAAGAGTGACAAAGAAAAGAAGAAAGTTAATTATAGGTTCAAGATCGGCTAAGTCAAATCCACACCTTGAATAGAGGAAAGGAGAACAACCTACCCCTGACATTATGTGAGTTTGACCTGCCCCAAGCAACAGACTCACCGTTTTAACATTAACAATAATATAGAAAGAATGGAGAGCAATAAGTTGACCGGTGGATAAGTCATAAGAACTTTCTCTAGGTAGTTTCATTAGGCATAAATAGATAGTAGTCAGTTTCCATAAAGGGAATATACATGTACCATAAATTTTTCTAATAAAACAAGGTGTACGCCAGTCGTTGAGAAATATATAAAGGCTCCAATTTCATCTAGGAATTGGCAAGCTTGAACTTATATTTTTATTGAATAAATATCTTGACCTTTACAAACAAATCACTATTGTCTCTTTTGCTTGATCTCATATATCTCAAAATTGTACTAATTTGTATGCTTCTAAAAACTTTAGCATACCACATTGGTTCTGTTCATCTAAAGTGCCTCCCTGTTACTAGTTCTCTGTTTTATTCTTCTAAGGTAGAAATGATATATAACAAATTGATGATAACTGTAAGATATTGCTCATCTATCTTGAGAAAACTGTAAAGAAACAAATCTTAAAGAAGACTGTATGAAAATGTTGTTCAGTATTGAATGTATTTATAGCAAAAGGAAGCCTGTAATTCAGAATCCAAAGTCTAATAAAGAGAATATCAGTGATAAAAGATTCATAATAAATTATCAAATATTTGTGAGCATTAACTATTTGCATAACCAATTGCACTTAAACAATTTAGAATTAATTAAGAAAACTTTTTAACAAAGACAACCAGACAAATTTTGTATTATTTGCTTTTCTCCTATTGAAAATTATAACATTCACTTTGATCACTTTTGGAATTAATTCTATATTATATTTTATGCTACCCAATATTTATTTAAAATCTACCATTAGCAAACTGTTAGCTTCTTTCCTCATATTAGTATAGTAGAATAATTAATCTTATCTATCAGATACTCTGAACCTGTTCACTTAAATAGAATTATCAAAGAAACCTTTCAAGCATTTAATATTTATAATAATTTCATTTTTGACTCTGCAGATATAGAAATTATTGAACCCACTTCTTCCTTTAATATTTCTTTTACTACCTAACCAATTGAGAACAATTTATTTGAAGATACAAGTTCTAATTCATCTAAACATATTTTAAATACTTCCAATATCATCTCTGACAATCCTCTTATTAATTATTTAATTAATAACAAAGATTTAAATTTTAATTTATATACTGTATATTTTTTTTTATTTAATTATATAAAGAAAATAAATCATTAAATAAACTATAGTAACTATAGCATTTTTGTAAACTATTTTACAATCAAAGATACCTCTGATGAAAAAGCATCCAGTAAAGAAGAAAAACTTGTATATGTGGACAAAAAGCCAGACTACAACTTTACACTACCAATCAAAAGAAACAGAAAGAAAAAGTCAAACAATCATAATCAGCTAAAGAATTTAATCTGCAATCAAAAAAGAATACTACTCAACCAATGGAAGTAGAAGAACTATTTGTCCATTATTAATCCCCTCCAATGCAACCTATCTCATCAAAAATGAAGAAGTCAAAAATGAAATCCCAACTGTCTGTGGTTGATAAACTTATACTATATAACATTTCTAAAGATATTCTCAAGTTGCAATCAAGTACTATTGTAAAACAGATGCTCCAATATTCTAATCAATGAAAAAATCTAGTCAAAATTTTCAAGAGACCAAATAAAACAGTTGAAACAATTATCTTCAATCAGAAAATGACTCAAGAAAGACTTTATTAGCTAAATGTTATATTAGAATTAAAGGAAACTATATAATAACTATCCTTGATTCAGGAGCTGCTATCAGTATAATCATGAACAAACTGATACATAAGTTAGGATTGGTCCAGATATTCTATCCAAAACTATTGTTGTTACTGCTAATGGAAACAGAGTCTGTGAATTGAATCAGATTACTAAAGTTTAAATTTGTATTCAAGATCTGATCATTCCGATCAAGCTTCAAGTCATTGAATCTCAAGAAGAAACTCTTTTTTTAGAAATTGATTGGTTTCAAAAGATGAAAACTAAGTGGAATTTTGATTCCCAAACCTTGCAGATTTAATATTAGAACAAAACTGTCAAAATCACAACTACTTACTTCACTGATGAAACACCTTAGTATATCATGGATTCAGAAAACAATAATAATGAACTTGAAGAAATTGAGTACAATGATGAAGATTTAAAAGAACAAGAAACCTACTACTCTGATCATACTAAAAGAGATGAGAAACATGTAGAAACTAAAGAACTTGAAGTTCAAATTGAAAAAAATCTAGTAATTTACTTCTCTGATTACATAATTAATCAAGAAGCAAAACTCGAAATTAATATAATAACTGATGAACAACAAGAAATAGTTGATTTAATTATAAAAGAAAATGAAGATGTGTTTGTAGAACATGTCATAAAGAAGGCCAAACTCAAGATTTAGAAAGAACTATTGTAATTATATACTCTATTGATATATAAAATGCAAAGCCCATCAAGCAACATGAATATAGAACATCAGATTAACAAGACTTTATTAAAAGCAAAATTGGTGAAATGCTAAAGAAAGAAATCATCAGTTCTACCTCTAACCCTTAGGCATCACCAGTTGTAAATGTACCAAAGAAGAATAGCAAGAAATGATTTTATATTAATTTTTGAAAATTAAATAAAGTTACAAAAAAGGATGTTTACCCTCTTTCATTGATTGATGACCTTCTAGATTTTTTCCAAGGTACCAAATGATTTACTTGTCTTGATTTAGCAAGTAGATACTGGCAAGTAGCCATGAGTGATGAAGACAAAAAAAAGACTGCTTTTATTACAAAATATGAACTCTATTAATTTAATGTTATGCCTTTTGGATTGTGCAATACTTCTGCTACTTTTCAAAGCTTATAGATGAACTTCTTGAATTCTATAAAGGAAATTTTGTTAAAATATATTTGGATGACATTACTATCTTCTCCAAAACATTTCAAGATCACTATAATTATATAAATATTATTTTAGATGTTCTTTGTCAAGCAAATTTGAAATTAAAAAAGTATTATTTCTTTCTTGCCAGTGTCAAACTCTTAAGACACAAAATTAGCTATGATGGAATCATGCCAGATGATGATAAAATAATCAAAGTTAGAGACTTCACAAGACTGACAAATTTTAGAAAACTCAAAGGAATCTTAGGATTAGTATCCTACTACCAAAAGTTTATTGCCAACTTTTCAACTATTGTCAAACTATTGAATAAACTTTTGAAAAAACAAGTACTTTTTGAATGGACTGAAATACAAGAAAGAACATTTCAAATGCTAAAATGATACTTAATTTCTGCATCAATCTTAAGATATCCCAATTTTAATTAACTATTTTATCTCCATACTGATGCTTCTGGTATTGGATTAGGAGCAGTGCTTGCCCAATGAGAGAAAAAACAAGAATATGCTATTGCATATGTTAGCAGAAGTTTAACAAAACCTAAGCAACACTATTCTACTACTGAACAAGAATATCTGGCAGTCATTTGGGCTGTTGAACACTTCCAGCAATACCTTGAAACTAATTACTTTTATTTGATAACTGACCACTTTGCTCTTCAATGATTAAAAACATCTGAACTCGAAGGAAAATGAACTAAATGGATTCTACATCTAAAACCCTACAACTATACTGTTATTCATAGAGCAAGAAGAAAACACAATAATGCTGATGTCATGTTATGCATATATGAAACAGAAGAACCTATTTATATGCTCCAATAAGGTGATAATAATTAGAACTCTAATCATAGTTTCACAACTGCCAATTCTGTTGCACCTTATACTTTCGATCATGAAGAATTACTTTACAAAGTTGAATAGTTTATTGCAGAAAGATGCTGTTCTATCTGCAAAGAAAGAGTTGAAGACCATTATACTCATACCTTTGTAACTGGTGTAAGAAATTACTGACTGAAACAAATATTCTTTGAATGCATCTGTAAAAAAAAACAAAAAGCAGATGATGTCCAATTGATAATAACTCAATTCACTCAAATCATCCTAAATAAAATTTATTCCTATCCTTTTCCAAAAAGAAAATTTCAACATTAACTTTGTGATTATAACTTCCATCAAATTTTAAGAACAAAATTAAGTGATGAAGAATTTGAAGAACAAACCCAACTGTTTGACAATTGTTGGTGGTTATCAAAACTTGAACAACCTTCTAAATAATATAGAAAAGAATTCAATAACTATTCCAATAATTATTTTTGCAATTTAGCCTGGTAGATAAATGCCAACTCTGTTACCTATCATTAAAACTTTCTTGAAGGAACAATTAAAAAAATTTGATGTAAAATAGAATTCAGACCAGGTAGTTGGTATCTTGGCATCCAAATTTCAACATGAAAACACAACAGTATTATTAATTGAAAAATTATATTCTTAACAACAAACTGCCAACAAATATAGATAACAATTAACAAAGATATTTATGATTACAAAGCAAATTTTTTAAGTCAAAAACAATCAACTTTACAAGAAAGACAGAAGAAAAAAAATCCAAAATAAACTACTCAAAATCATCCAAAAATATGAAGTCAAAGTAATACTTTATTTGATGCATAATCATCCTACTGGTATATACTTGGGAATTGACAAAACATTTGAAAAAATTTGTGATTTATAATACTGGTCTCAGATGTTCAAAAATATTAAAAACTATATCCAATCATGAGATCAATGTCAAAAATATGGAAAATACAGAACATCAGGATCCTTGTATTCCATTTCTGTTGGAGACCCTTTTCCAGAATTGAAATAAACATTGTAGAACCCTTACCAATTACCAAACAAGGAAACAAGTATATTATTGTTGCAACAGATTACTTCATCAAATGGTCTAAAGTAAAAGCAATTTTTAAAGCCACTGAAAAATATATAGCAAAATTTATCTACCAAGTCATTATCTGTAGACATGGTTGTCCAAAACAAATTATATCTAATAGAATAACTCATTTTTAAAATGAAATAGTAGATGGATTACTCAAGCAATTTAAGATATGACATTTACTATCCATGTCATATCATTTTCAACCTAATGAATTGGTTGAATAATTTAATGAAACTTTGTGTAAGTCACTTGCAAAGTTAACTGAAAGCAAAAAAGATTAGGACTAACAAAATTCGTTGGTACTTTTTGCTTACAGAATATCAAAACAGTCTTCTACAAAAATAACATCATTTTATTTACTTTATAGATGAAAACCTTAAATGCATACAACAAACATGGATGAAATATTGCAACTAACAATTCTTGACCAGTTATATACTTTATTAAAAGAATTTCCACAACAATAAAAACAAGTTAGAAAAAATATTCACAAGGAATAACAGAGACAAAAATGAAGGTTTAATCAAAAAGTGTTATGGAAACAATAGGGATAGGAATGCGATATTGTGGCGCGTCGCGTAATAACAGCAACATGGATGGTAGAATAATGTAATAATTGGTAATAGCATGTAATGAGATGGACGCGTTCACAAAGCATATAAATAGAATAGTTGGAGGTAGTTTGAAGGGGGACAATCAAGAGTCAGAGTTTCAAAAAGAGTTTAGCTGGGAGCTTTGAGTTGAGAGTGTTATAATGCTCTTTATGTTCTCTTGCTTTATTCAATAAATGTCACAACTTTGCACAATCATATTACACATTCCTTGAAGTATACACTAAGTCTACACCATTACAGTAAAGTAATCTTTAAGAAAGAGAGACGTGACGTTACCGTTGTGCACCGTAAAAGAGCGACACTTGTAATCTTGAGATGCGCCTAGGGAAAGACGGTCAAGAAGAGATTAGCCAGTGTGCGAAAGTCGGTCAAATCATAATCCACCTCGGAGTTAAAGCTTTACCTTATTTAGTGCCGAAATCCAAGTGTTCGGACTATCGTCACGTGAAGAGTGAACCGTTTTAGTGACAGACTCGCCGGTGATGACAACAAAAGTAACAAAGTATAAAAAGTTCAAAATCAGGAATAAAGTAATAATATATAATACTACCAAAGACAAGTACTTTACAGAAAAACTGAAACCAAAATGAAAAAAACTCTTCTATATTTATAATATCTTGCCCAATAATATTTTCAAGTTTATAATGATGGAAGGAAAAGTTCTTGCTGCCTATATTAATCTTTTTCTCCTGAAATCATATTTTAACCGATTAGCATAAGAATCTAGTATACATATACAGAAAGAAGCATCCTTTAGCTACTGAAGAATTCAGTACCCATGTTACACAACATTGATGCATATGCTTAAGTAACCCAGTCCTTCACTTGTATCAAACCTAGTACAAGTATTACTTAACCCTTGAACAAAAAAGAAGACCCGAAGAAATTAAAGAAACAAGCAAAAGATACAATGTAATAAAAGTAGCCCTCAGAGTGCTCCCTGTTCATTACAGCCAGCCCATAAAGCATACTCAGCAACTACTGTATCTTCCACAATAAATTTACAAACTTTGAAGAAGAAAATATAAGAAAAATAAAATAAAAAGCAAACCTCTAGTTAAACAAGAAAAAAAAGACCTGTTAAAGAAAGTAAGTGCAGAATTTCCCAACAGGTAAAAAAAACCTTCCAAACAAAATACTTTATTTCTCAAGTTCAAGTTCTCTAACTCCAACTCTCTATTGAGGTTGTAAAGAAAGCATGCACCTCAAAGTATCTCCAATTTTCTTTTCAATCTTTTTACCTCTGGTTCCAAAGCCTTAAATCTTTCTTTTTGACAAACTTGACACTCCAAGACTCAGATCCTTTCTTGAAGCAAAATAATTGTCTTCCAGGATGAATTCCTGAGACCAGAACATGTTAGGCAAGCATTTCTTGACAAGCAATTTTCTCTAGGCAGTTTTAGAAGAATTTTGGATTAAAGATTATTCGTCAAACGATTTTCAAGAAGATCTTAAGTACACAATATGATGAAACCTCAAAAATATTCACGAAAATCTATAAAAAAAACAACTGCCTCAAACAATATGCTCCTTTTTCAAATTTGAACATTTTCAATGTGCAACTAATAATTTTATAACTGCTTATGTTATTTTGATTAAAGATCTTCTGCATAATACTTCTGAAGATGTAGATGTTGCACCAGCCCCTTATTATCTTCTACAGATTACTGAATTACAACTTTTGAATACAGAAAGCATTATAAAGAAAAAACAGAATTCTTATACTTGTATATGCTTATTATTTAGGAGAATTAATAGAAAATATTTTTCACAGAAGACATGTATACTTGAAATAACATTTTACAGAGAATTATTTCAAGGTTGCCATTTGTATATATACCATTTTTGAGAAAGTAGGAATTACTCAAATCTATAGAATCTGATTCATCACTCTACACCTAATCCATTATCTGTCACACTCTGATTATGTCTCCTTAATATGAGATTAATTTATGGAACTCATAGCTTAATAGGAAAGAATTGTTATATTTGATTTTTGCCCAGGATCATCATTATTCCTTGTTTGATTTTTACTAGCATTTACTATTGAAATGTTATCCATTTTAGAATAATTTTTGTATTACTATTCTTGTTATTATTTAGCACTATACTTTTCATGCTATTGTTGCTCTAGAATATTTCCTATTTTATTTATTTATCTTTATTTTTGTATTTTTGCCAAAGTATTTGTTTCTATGCTAACACATACAGATAACTGTTCTAATGAATATAATACTTCTTTTATATTTCTATTATTTCTTATAACATATATTTATCATGTACGAAAATATTATAACTAAAACATGTATTGTTATACTTGATTTTTGTCCAAGATCTTCACTACCCCTTGTCTGATTTTCACTAGTATTGACTCTTGGAATGTTAACTGTTTTAGAATAGTTTTGTATTACAGATCTGTTACTGCACCTTTGGCATCTATTGTATCTATTGCACCTTTATCATTTCTAGAATATTTCTATTTTATTTTATCTTTACTTTCTATTGTTGGCAGGAAACTAATGTGGAGTGTGACTGCACAAATACGTTCCAGCACGTCGCGTACTCTGATTTGCAATAATCAATTACTTATAGTTTATAGTAATATATAAAGCCATGATATAATTTTAGAAAACTTAAATTAGCTATAACCTTAAATAACTTATTAATTACAAATAGTCTATCAGAACTTAAGGGGGATTGTATGATATAATTGTAGCAAAAACAAAAATACTTGAGATAGGAAAAAAAAAAGAAAAAAGAGATCAGGAAAAAAAGAGCAGTAGTACAAATAATAAGAAAAACCATTCCCTAAATTAAAATTTTTTTAATTAGGACGTGTAATAGTTATTGCCAAAAGAAGTAAAACTAAGCAACTTATCTAATTCAATACTTGTTACAAAATATAACGATTGGAATTACAAAGGAAAAAGTGATAAAAATCTATTAAAAGAAATAAACAATAGAAAGAGAAGAGAAAAGTTAGTAGAACTTGGCTAAACAATCCACACGCCTCAAGTAAAGAAGCTAAATACTTACCTGACATTATACGAGAAGGGTTTTGGAGAAGTGATAAACTTCCTGAGAGAGACATTAACACTATATTATCTTTGCCAAAGTATTTATTTATATCAATACTAATACAGTTGAATATTCTGACAAAGATAGTATCTATATTATAGTTTATATTTTTATCATAGCATATATTTATCCTGTACGAAAATATTATAACTAAAGTATATATATAAAGGTTCTAATTTCACTTAGAAATTGGTAGGCTTGAACTTATATTTTATTGAATAAATATTTTGACCTTTACAAAACAAATCATTATTGCTTCTTTTGCTTGACCTCACACACTTTAGAATTGTACTAATTTGTATGCTTTTAGGAACTTTAGCATATTACATTGATCCTATCTATCTAAAGTGCCTCCCTGCTACTAGTTCTCCATCTTTATCCTTCTCCTGAGGTAAAAATAATATATGACAATAGGTTTTTTGATAAGTAAATTTCACAAAATATGAGTTTGTTTTTTGCCAATTCACTTACTACATCATTGATTAGTTTGCAAACTTTTTTTCACATTACCTTTTTTTTATATATATTTATACAATCTCTTGATAAGCAAATTTACTATAATATAAGTTCATTTTTTGCTAATAACATGCTAATTGTATAATTAATTGATTTATAAAAAAAAGATTTTTTCATTGTCTCTCTCTCTCTCTTCTCTTCTCTACACTCATATAATCTTTCAGTAAACAAATTTAATAAAATATAAATTTATTTGTTATCAATTGATACTAATTACATTATTGATTGGTTTGTAGAATTTTCAGTAAGCAAATTTAATAAAATACAAGTTTGTTTTTGCCAATTTATATATTACATTGTTGATTAATTTGCAGGCTTTTTTTTTATATCACCTCTTTCTTACACATAATTATGCAATATCTTAATAAGTAAATATAGTATAATATAAGTTCATTTTTTATTAACAACATACTAATTATATTATTAATTAATTTATAGGCAAAAAAGTTTTTTATTACCCTTTTTTTCTCCTCTTCTCCTCATTTATAACATTTTTTGATAAATAGATTTAACAACATACAAATTTATTTATTGTTAATTGGCACTAATTATATTATTGATCAGTTGGTAGGTTTCTCAATAAGCAAATTTAACAAAATATGAGTTTATTTTTTGTCAATTTACTTACAATATCATTAATCAGTTTGCAAGATTTTTTTATATCATCTCTTTCTTACACATATTTATACAATTTCTCAATGAGCAAATTTAATATAATATGTGTTTCTTTTTTGCCAATAATAAGCTATTTGCATCATTAATTGATTTATAGGCAAAAAAAAATTTTATTGTCTCTTTCTCTCTTCCTTTTCTTACATACAATTTCTTAATAAATGAATTTAACAAAATAGAAATTTATTTTTTGCCAATTTACTTACTACATTATTGATTGGTTTATAGACTTTTTTTATATCACTTCTTTCTTATACATATTTATACAATTTCTTAATAAGTGAATTTAGTATAATATGAGTTCATTTTTTATCAATAATATGCTAATTGCATTATTAATTAATTTATAGACAAAAAAGTTTTTATTATCTTTCTTTTTATCTCACTTTCTCCTCATCCATATAATTTCTTAGTAAGCAAATTTAAAATACAAATTTATTTATTGCCAATTGGCACTAATTACATTATTAATCAGTTTGTAGATTTCTTAGTAAGCAAATTTAGCAAAATACAAATTGGTTTTTATCAATTCACTTACTATATTATTGATTAGTTTGCAAGTTTTTTTTATATATTCTTTTTTTTATACATATTTGCACAATTTCTCAATAAACAAATTTAATATAATATGAATTTATTTTTTATCAATGATATATTAATTATATCATTAATTGATTTATAGGCAAAAAATTTTTTATTACCTCTTTGGTTTTTGTTAATGTTTTGGAGATCAAGGGTTAGGAAGTATAGATTAAAAAGAGTATAAGATAGCAAGAATAGAATTGTTATATTGGTTAGAAATGTTGGTTGAGTGACAAATAATTGAGATATCTGAAAAATAGTTGTCAGAGGTCTTTTTTTTTCTTTGGTGACTATTGGAATTTTTAGTATTTGTATTGGATATATTTTTTTTCCTGATAAGTATAGGTGCTTTCAGCATTGTCCATATTTATATCTTTTGATATAGAGAAGTCCAAGTCAATAGATATCAATTGATCTTCCTTATATAAATTTTGAGCAGGTGGCTATAGTTGAATAGTTGACAAGTTTGGTAAATTTGATTGACAGTTCATTGAATAGTATCTGATTTTCAATTGGCTGGATATTATAGTTGATTGAAATATTTGATTAATGGTTATATTGATATTTGTCTGACTTGAAGTTCTGTTGTGTAATTCTGTATACATGTGGCATAAATTATTTTGCTGTTGACTCAATTTCCAAAATCCTCAAAAATAATTGCGTCATGACTTAATTATTTATATGTTTTAATAGTGACTCAATTAATTGC
>CAJVPV010003322.1:0-11453 GCA_910591835.1 Acaulospora morrowiae | reverse complement strand
CATTTCAAGGGTAAATGCTAGTGGAAATCGGACAAGGGGTAGTGATGATCTTGGGTGAAGATCAAGTGTAACAATATTAAAAAAAAAAGTTATGATAATATTATCCAATTAAAATATATTCTAGATTTAAAAGATTTATAGATTTTTGAAATTTTTTGAGATGGATTTGTAATATACTGTATAAAAAGAAGAAATATACAAAGCAATAAAATATTCTTTTATCTTACTACTCACTACTACTTACCTCGTGTCACATCATTTTGACGTTACACGATCGGCGATCGTGACGTACGACAGACTCGTCAATTTTATCTCAAACAGTAAATTCCGAATTCTTAAAAATTTGGGTAATCCATTAATCCATATTTGTTGTATACCTTAATCATAATATAAAATTTAATTATTTATTAAAAAGATAATATATAGTTATATAATATATTTTGGAGCTACGGAGTTACTAAAAGAGTAAAGTATAAAGAAATTACGGTATATTTAGTTTAATATTTTGTGCACATGACACCCAAGAAAATGTGAACCACAAGCATGAAATACCCTTTAATATTCTTTAATGAATTGTATGTTTCATATTAAGACAAACCCATTAACACAGTCCTTAGTTAAGAAACACAAAACACGAAACAAAGGTGAACCAAACTCTTACTGATGATTACGGTGACAAAGTAAGATCATTATTTTATCGATGATTGATTAGTTTCAGTTAAAAGAAATTCGCGGCAATGGAATTTTAAATATGATTAAGGGGTTTTAAAAAACAAAGTTGCCACTTGAAAAGCTACCTTTTCAAATTACCGTATTTCTTCCGGTTAATTAATGCGCATTCAAAAATTAATATAACACAGCAAACAAATTAGCAAATCTTAATATATTTGATTTTCCGTAGCCTCTTAAACGAAAATTCTGACGAAAAAAAGATGGGTGGAATCTTTTCTTGGTTTAGTCCATTCAAAAAAGAATTGATCAACCAAGTGACAAAAAAATACTATGAATCCAAAAATGGGTTATAACTCGTCATCGATATACACTTTTAATGACAAGTGTCCATTCATCAATAATTTTTGATGAGCACCGTCAATCTTGAACAAGTATCATTTCATTTTTTTTCGACTTAGATTTAACCCGATCCGATGAGATTCCACATTCATCCATACTTGTCTAAGTATATAAACACCAAAAGAACATCATGACCTTCTCACCCCGTTCTTGCTTTCTTAAGGATTCGACAGATAGGAGACATGGAATCGATATTAAATTTCCGCGACGTGGGAGAATCAGTTATTGAATTCAGTGAGGAAAATGTTGGGTACGCGATCGTAGCATTAAGTCATTTTATTTCGAATTACCGTGGGATTCGGAAATTTGCAACCTTTCGTGTAACATACTGTATATTAGGAAGATTAAAGCCGGTGTTTTGTTTCGCAGCGGGGAGCCAGGTATTGCGTGGTGACAAGCAAGATCATTTACAGTAGATTCATCCGTGAAGATAAAAATAATGACGCGTCTTTCGCAACGAATAATCAGACGATGCGACCGTGAGAGATACCGAAAATTTATTGAAGCTCGATATTCGTACAATCATTGATTTGCGATCAGGGTATTTATTCTCTTGACTTTTGATGGCCATTGCAATTTTATTGAATGTAAGCTAACGAATTTTTTTTTATTCAGATCACACGAAGGTCGAAAGTCATCCATTGATTATCCTCGCGTTGACGTAGCATGAGACTTTACCATTTTTTCTATTCTTGTTATTTCAAAAGTTTTTTTTTATCAACGAGAGTTTGACTCGATCTTTTATCAAACAGTATTCCACGATTAACGGGGATAAGGTGTTTGACAGTGACCCTGAAGACAGTTATGTTAAGGCACCACGAAGGACTGTAAACATCAATTTTCCTGGAAAGAAATTTCAAAGAAAAATAACATCTTCCGCTCCTTTTTTGACAAGAATGTAAATTCTTGATGGTTGGTTCTGATTTTGTTGAATTGAATCTGTAAAGATCCCGCTAATCTGCACCATCATTCTTTATTAACATGTATGATACGCATAGGAAAATAATTTTTTATACCTTAACTGGCAACCGAGTTAAGGCTGCTAAGACGATGACGCAAGTCTTGGCGCCAAGGGGGTTGGTGGGAATGTACAAAAATATTCTGGAATCTTGTGATGACCAGATCGTCAAGGTATTTTTCCAAATGGTCTGACGGACGTGAAAGCAACTGGTTTAACAGATCTTCCAATAGATTCTTGAAATCATGAAAGACAAATCGAATTTTCCAATATTGGTACACTGCAAACACGGAAAGGATAGCACTGGAGTCATAATTGGTATTCTATGCGCGTACATTTGGATGAGAGAGGAGATTTCCATTTCTGTTTTCATTTTTCATTAGTAACGTCGCATCCTTTTAAAACCTTAGCGGTCACACTTTCTTTGTGTGGAGTAGATGACGAGATAATAGTTCAAGATTATGCGACTTCACAAATACACTTGACTTCGGTGCATCACTCAATGATGAAGGATATGGAGAGAATTGGCCTGCCAGAATGTTTTGCCAAAGTGTCCCCCAAGGTGTGCGCGCCGAGATAGACCTTATTCTATAATAAACAAGAATATCGTGCTTACATTTTTTTTTACTCTAAATAAATAACAGATAATGAAAGATCTACTGTTATATATAAGGTCGACGTATGGTTCCACTCAAGATTATTTGGTCAAGATTGGATTCGATTTGGAAAACCAAAAGTTGGTTCGACAAAATTTATTGGAAAATAATAGTCGCACGGTATCCCCGATAACTTAATTCGGAAGAATAAACCTTTTAAACCAATCTCGCTCTGGATAGATTTGTTTAAAAGGTGATTCTTTTTGATACCCCTTTTTACAATAATAAATACCTATCGATTTTGTTGTACCTTTTCAATTTCACCGATAACTTTACATAAGTGGGACCACAGAAAATGTGTTATCAGATAATTCAGATAATTCGGATAATTCAAATTCTTTAAATAGATAACTCATATTTATTCCATGCGGGACCGGATAAAATTAACTCCGTGTATGAAAAAAAAAAATCATAACAATGGGGGGATGTTTGCACACTAAAAAAGTTTAACCAAAATATCAACGTCCAATCCAATCGAAAAGAAAAAAAAGATCGCCGCCTGTGTATTGTGATTATGCGAAATCCCGATGAAAAAACACTCGGGACATGTTTGTGCGATGGTAGGAGATTAGATTTCGATTGATTTGGTAAGAACAGGTCGATTTTGTTATAATAAATGTAATTCATACTTGCGTCAGTCGAAAAACGCGTAACCGAGAACGACAGGAAAATGCATCAAGGAGGAACAACAAAATAGTTTATGTACCCGTAATAAGATGTCATTCAGTACAGTATGAGTATAGTACTACTATAGTATTCAATGAATTTTAAATATCATGTCGATATTATTGATATTTTGTTACATGGAGGCGTACATTTTGCGTGAAAAGAAAATATGAGATGCTTTCTTTATACAAGGTCAAATGAGAATAGTCTTTTACAAACAGCATGAAAAATTCAAATCTATTATGTACAGTTTGGTGCTTTTTACATAAGGTTAGAGTATAATTTTTTCGTGTCACTCGTGGTGAGCAGGCGATCAATCTTGATCGCACGTAGCAAAAATCATCTCTTTTGTGCCCAAAATCGATAGCCAATATTATATGGTTTATATTCATTCAGTTCTTCATACCAGGCTTCGATCAGCTTATCGTATTCCTCTCGCTCAACACCTAGGTGTGATGAAAATCTTGCCCTGAACGTGAGGAACACACGACCTTGAGAACAAGAATGCACGAGTCAGCATCCAGTGTCACTCAGAGTAGTAACCTTAATTCATTGTGTCATCTACCTGTGTTTTCAGCCAATAAAGTACCAATCCTGCCAGCCCATTTACCAAATGGAACCGACATCTCTTCAGATTTTATCTCCTTCAGTTGTTGTGTTTCCTTCAACATATCGATCATGTGGGTATACGCTGTAACGTCAATGTCACGAGAACGGAGATCTGAAAGAACTTATGTCAAGAGTCAGCACATAATATTCAACACAGCGCTCCGCGATAGCCTGGTAAAAAAAAAGGGAGAACACTCACGCGCGCCAAACAATAATCTTGATATGGGACCATCATTCCTTGGTTCTATTTCATCTTCCATTATTTCAAGGGTTCCACCAATTTTAGTGACCCTCACAAGTTCTTTTATGATCATCTTCCATTCCTTCTCACTGAAGGCGGAGATGAGATATCTCATGTGTATGAAGTCAAAAGTGTTATCGTTGTACGGCAGACCATCCAACAGGTTGTGTGTCAGGAAATTCACGTTCTCTGGTTTTTGCTCTCGTGGACAGACCTGGGAGAGATCAATTCCAGTGAAATGAGATCTTGGAAATTCGTTCGCCATCTCTATGACCCACGTACCGGGACCGCAACTAAATGACGCGATCATTCATTGTTTTAGCGTAGGAGTGTTGGACCCAACGAGAGAATTTGTAAAAAAAAAAAAAACAAAAAAAATCGAATCGCTCACCCAGCGTCCAAAACGAGGGCACCTCCGGTGATTAATCTTTCATTCATGGGAGCCGAATAATTCCCTTTCCATGTCTGACGACAAATGTAGTGCTGAACATGCAACCTCTCCCACTCATCATCATCGCAAGGCATCATGTATCTCGAATTTTCCACGTTGTGAAATTTTCTTCCATCAATAAGCCGGTGCTCTCCGTGGAACCCATAATCGAGACTATCGTTAACGATGAGGTGAGTGTCGGATAATGGAGATTCTATGGTAGAGGTTGGCAGACGTCGACGTTGTTTGAAACGTCTTGACTTTGGTTTACACAGGCATGTCCCCATTCTAGACGATGGATGATAAGTTTATTATGTTACTATTGAGTTTTTATTTATTATTTTCGATAATTGTTCGAGATGATGGGATTTTGACAAGGAGAAAGAGAAAATCATGCAACCATCGAAATTTGGTAATTATTAATGCCGAGAAAAAAAAGAAATCAATGATGAATCTTGCTTCTAGTATAATTAAAAAAGAGAAGAATTTTGAAATAGATATAATAAAATCAAAGTTTGGAAGTTAGCAAGCAAGCGGGAAAGAAATGTGTGCGTGCATTTATATTGAGCATAACGATTGATAAGAAACCGGAATATTTTTGTAAATTTCAAGCAATCCATTATGCGATGTGCATACGTACGCACGTACTGTATGAAAAAAAAAAAAAAGTCCCCTAACATTCAAGTGAGACGGAAATCTTTGTGTTGCAAAGAAGCCTTACCTTTTATGGTATTTCCGAAGATGAATAGTCACGTTTTGATTATAGCCGTCAACATAGAAGGCTATTTAGAGAGATGTATAATAAAGAGGGAAAGAGGACAGTCTGAAGGAAAATAGATTAAGGCGAAAGAAGTGTAAATGGACATGAGGAGGAAAGGAAAAGACGAAACTTTTGGTAGATAGTTTGGCACTAGCATAAAAGGATTAGGAAAAAGAGAGGTCATTGTAGTGTGACAACTGATACAATACGGCTCGGTACGCACGTAACCGATAAAGGAGTAATACAGCTATACAATACATTGATGGTTAAAGTCGATTATTTACACAATTGTTGAAATTTTCACACTCCCAATCGGCTCAAGCGCGGGAAACGCACCATAATGCCGTAAACAATGCAATATTAATAATTCTATTTATTATTTTATTTTTCTGTTTATTTTACTGATTGATATTTTTAATAATACAATAGTAATTATTTTATATTACCTGATTATTGATGGCAACGGAATGTTGAATTATCATATTACACCATTGTTGATGATTCAACATTCTTTATAAAGTATAAATAAGTCCCGTTTTTGTATGTTTGAGCAAGGCAATGTCAACAACAAAGTATGATGAAGCGCAAGAGATCAGAAAGGATAAATGAAAGAAAAAGATCCATGTTAACTCCGAGAAACAGAAAGGAGGACCCTTGACAGGCAATGCGAGTACCTCATGCAGAAGTATCTAGACCACGAACTCATCAGAAACATTGGGTCAGGTCTCAACTGGAAAGGCAAGTGTTTCACATCCATTTTGGAACGATAGTGCCGAGGAGTCATCGAGAAGGTTGTGGTTATCAGGAAGGATCGGCTCTGCAGATTTGCGTACGAGCTTGTCAACGTTGATGACACAGAATTCGGTGAGCTTACCGAAAACGATAAAGAGATTAAAAACACGAAAGATACGGATTTACCCAACACCCGAAGAAAGATAAAAGCTGTGAAAATGGATGGGAACTATGAGATGGACGCACCAAAAGGTTCTTAATATGGTGCAGGACGAAGGAATCACCAACATGAGCATCACACGAAAGCACTACCTGAACGATAAGTGCTTTACAACCTCTGGGTAAAAGAGACCCCCAAGGGAAGTACATTCTTACGCGATTCGATAATTGATAGTCGCATACAAAATAAATCGGGCGAGATGAGGATGGATCGTGACTCGTATGGTGCCAGAAATACAGTACCATGCCCGACGTTGGGGACTTCAACCTATATGGGATGCGATATGTATGATAAAGGCTATCTCTATTTATTCATATTGGATTCAACTTTCAAGGGTACACAAACCCCAATGATGTAATGAATGATGGGTAAAGACTTTGTTGATTATCCGAAGAGCGATAAGAATAGTTCATGGTTCTTTCGTGAAACAAAAAAAAGCATTTCAAGAAACAAGTTGGTTTTAATCAACCATTATTCCCTTTTTTATTTTAATTAGGAAAATTCTTTTGTCTAGTCACATCATTAATAATTGCACCCTTTAATGAAAAATTTCGGATCCTATTAAAAGATCCCCGTGCGTCAAATGCATCCTCTATGATCTCTAGGCATACACATCGGATGTATGCATGCGTGATACTCATCACTTCGTCTTGATTTCTTGTCAGGTACGGTCCATTTTTATGTAAAGATCGTTGACCATAAAGTTCCACACAGGGTGAACGTGTCGGGGACGAAAAGAAAGAGTACTTACTCGGACTCTCTCAGTGTTGTCAAACGGCTTGTCCGTTGGTAAATTGTCACATTCTTTTTATTATGCCATCTATCACATCTTACAATGGACAAGCCGTTTAACAACACTAGACTCTGCGTTTAAAAAAAACATGCACATTGCGTCAAATGCATGTGTACTGTACATGCGTACGTGTACGTATGCGATAGACAACAAAGTTCGTAAACAAAGAAAAAGTGCATTGGTTCTTTATGTTAATGAAACATCAGAGAATCCGATCAAATTTCCTAGCCTAACCAAAACCAAAAAAAGCTCGCGTAATTAACTGTAGTAAATAATGCAAGTAAACTTGATCTAACCATAATTTGTCACAGTAGACGGACGCCACGAGTCCATTGATTCTCTCAAACAGCTAATTATAACCTCCTGGATAAACAATTTATGATTGAATATGGGGTTATTCGGTCTGGTTTTTTTCTTGTTTCACTATACACGCTACATAAAACCGAAAGGTTATCATCTTATGTTTGATATACAGTAAGTTCATTGTTTTTTAAATAGCATAATTTTGGTAGTTAATAAAAAGTGGGATCAAGTTTTAAACAAGTTTCAGACGGTCGGTCAATGTCATATATTGTACTATGGTACATTACCTCGTGTGCTTCTGTGATGTGCCACGAGATGAACACACAGATTATCATGGCAAATTAAATCAAATTAAATCTCCAAGGATGTTCTTTTAAAAAAACAACACCTGAATGAATGTATACAGTATGTTTGCCGGTTTCTTTTTTGATCTGTTTATATCTTTTTGTTCTTTAATGAGATGATAAATAACTTAAAGAAAGTTTATTCTAATGCTTGTACTTTTATGGAATACAATTGATAACCGTCTAAATGTAATTTTCTATCTCGAGTCTGAGTCACCGCAACCGATACAAGTTCGTCTTTGGATTTGACATTAGCATATTGAAAGTGAAGACATGTCCTTTTACGTAGACTGCCGATTTTCTCGATATTCTGATATACTATAAATGCACGTCCATATAGGTTGTCCAAAATTTGACACATGATAAATCTAATGTACTTGCTATAAAAATCAAAATCAAATAATCAAAATCTTTATGAAATAAATGTTGGATCGTACATTATCTATTAATTTGGACACTGAAATTATGGAAATTATGCATATCGATATACATATAGTAATCTACTGTGCATTTTGTCAATAACCATATATGGTAGGACATGGGTCGCATTCATAGGTATAAAATCTCAAGAGGAGAGAATAAGCGTATTCACTTCTGCCGCCATATCTCGGTAATATGTTTTTTGCCTGGGAGTTAAAATTCTCCAAAAATGTTCAGTGGCAGAATTGATTACAAAGGAGTCTTCTTCTCCCACCCGTGAACCTTCTCTCTTGATAACCGCTCTAAATAAATTTCGTCCCTTCAGATGGCGACCTCTTCTGGAAAGAGCTCCTCTATTCAATTGTAGAATATTCAATATCTCCTGTGGATGACTCACGATGGACATTATTAAATTGTGAATAATACGGATGAAATTTTCTAGCCTTTGATGATAAATTTGAAGTTGATTCATATTTATTTATTTTTTTTCAATTCAGGTTAAGCGAAGCAAGGTTTTGTTAGATATTAAATGATAAAATACGTAAACACTGGAATTCGATTTCTCAAAAGGAAAGGTCACCCTTAAATAAATGGAGCGCAAACTGCGTAATAAAAACAAAGCGACGTCTCGCTACGTGCGTGTGATTATAATAAACATTATTGCCTGACTATGCAATGTCATTACGTGAGCTATCTTTTTCACCAAAGTGTGAACAGGTGGCAGCATGTGGCACCTGATGGCCAAAATCACTTGCCTCATGACCATTCGCTTGTTAAAAAACAAATTACCAAGTCAATTGCTGTTTAATTGATGATTAATTTTATATGCGCTTGTAGATTTGATGTTTACTTGGCATGCGATTTTAATGCATATTCACGCGATTCGATTCCCCGAGTATGTTTTTGTCGAACCTATATAGATGAAAGAAATATAAGTTGAATATACTGTATATACAGTATATATAGTATATATTTTTGAACAATGATGTATTTGGTGCTTCATTAACGAATTGTCATGCGCATTTGTTATATCGGAAATACTGTATACTGTATCGTGTATCTAATCGAATCTAATCATTCATCAAAAGTCTATCGTCTAACCGATGTATGATTACCTTGAGTCGATAAATGCTACCAAGCTCAAAAAGGTCTCACTCTCATGACTCTTGCGACCTGGAAAGATGTGCGCGTGCGTGCGTAAATAAAGCGACGTGACAAGAAGTTTCTGCTAATGGTGTAATCATGTGTCGGAAAAACTCTCCCTTGCATTATTATTGACATCATATGTTCGCTCATTTCAATTTCAATTGCAAAAACGAACGAATTGTGCTGTCACAAGATCTAAACAATTGGTCTTATGATTTATATCTCGATAAGATGTGTCGAGGTTCGATGGAGAAGACAGTCCTCTGACGATTCTTGTGATCACTCTGGATGAAATCGATTATGGAGGTTCGTTTAATCCGTGAATTTTGTTTTACTTGCGAAAGTATGTATATTTGGAAAAAGGAGGAGGGAAAAAAAAAGCCAATTATACCTACGTATTTATGCGAGCCTGTCATGCGTGAGAATCATGGAATAATTAGATAACAATACTCACAGTTGCATGCACAAAACATAAATGCCATGCCTGAAAATATAGTAATTGAAAAAAAATGTAATGATCACGAAAAAAATTGTGCACTCGACACATATGCAGAATGAATACTTTGGAAACTTTTGCTTTGTCTCGAATATGATAAGGACTTGTCATGTGCCCGTCCTGCACGTTGTTGTTTTCCCCTTGTTTCAGAAACAATACGACTATGTTGATTACTCGCGAAAAACAAATACTGTATTTATTTATTTTTATACCAAATTTTTGGACAATGATTAAAAGAACTTTGTTGTTATTTTTTTAATCGAATCGTGATTTTATTAATGGTAAACCCGATGCATTTTTTTTCTTTATATATAAAACACAGTATATACAGTATGCTGTATATTTAAATAATTTCTTTTATTATAAATAAATAAGCTATTTACAGTATAAAGTAAATGATTTTTCATTATATGGAAATTATCAGGCGTTTTTTATTAAAATTTTTTGGTTTATATGCAATGTAAAATTTAAGCAAGAATAAAAACAATAAAAACAATAAATAAATAAATAAATGTTTTTTTAAAAAAACTTTTTCCTATTGGTTAAAAAAAATTCTTTTCTGTAAATTAATTTTTTTTGCTAAAAAATTTTTTCACTATAGTAACTACAGTATCTTTAAACGTATAAACTCACTCCTTTTCAAGTACATTTAAACATATTTTTCGAATTTTATGCAACTATGCATATAAATTAAAATAATTTTAAAAATGACTTTAAACAATTTTATATTACGTATTAAATAAATAAATATATAATATTAAAACAAAAAAAAATAACAAGTTTGTTATTTTACTAGTTTCAAATTTATGTAACTTAAGATAAATAAAATATTATAATTGTTTTTGATTAAAAATCTTTTAATCAATATTTTTTTTTAGAGTCATAAATGATAAAAATAATATTATTATACTATACTAATAATATATTTAAAGACTAGTAATAATAGGTAACTAAAATAATTAAGGTCAATCTTTATTATAATTTTTTATATAATTTTTTAACAGATAGTTGAAAAATATAATTAGATTAATGGAATGAATCGGTTTAAACTAATGGTGAAATTTTTTTTCTTTTGTATAAATTTTATTTGAATCTAGATTTATTTATATAATATTTAAAAATTAATTAATCAAAATAATCAATTAATTTTAAAAAAATCAATAATATTAAAAACAGTAATATCTAGTTAACATTAATTTATATTTAAAATAGTAATGGTTAGTTTGTAAAAATATTTAATATAATAATAAATTATATAAATATATTAATAAAATTCTGTATTTAATATCTTTAACCAATTTAAAAAAAATTATTCAATTAATATTTTATTTTTTAATATTTTTAAAAATTTAAATTTTTTATTAAAAATAATTAATTGTCAAATATTTTTCTTGTTTATAAAAAAAATAATTAATTAATTTTAATAATATCTTATATAACTTAATTATTTATTTTATTATTTATTTTTTTATTATTTATTATTTTTTTTTATTACAAATAAGTATAATATAAAACAAAAACATTAATTAAAAAAAACTCTTTCCCATCTATCACCAAATTTCCTAATTAGGAAATATTTCTCAGAAACAAAAACTTATCAAGTTCTTT
>CAJVPV010003321.1:0-11455 GCA_910591835.1 Acaulospora morrowiae | reverse complement strand
CATTTTTTCTTGCTTAAAATTACCATAAAAGGAAAATTTTTAACAAAACGGACGCGATCAGGAGAGAGTTTTGATTTTTGTAAATAAGTTATATTTTAATATATTAAAACAAAATAATAATAATAATAAAATATTGTAAAATACAAAAAAATTAAAAAAACAAAAGTTATTTCAAAAAGAAGAATAATAATAATAAAATATTTATTATACAAAAGTTGGCTTAAAAAAAAATTTTTTTTTAACAAGTAATACAAATATTTTAAATGAAAATATTCAAATTATAAATATCAAAAATATTAAATTAAATTTTAATTGAAAATACAAATATTTCATATCTATTTATAACAATAATAAAGAAATATTAAAAAAGTTGTAATTATTAGAAAAAATCAACTCTACAAATTTGTATATGTCTATTAAATAGAAAATTATAATACTTGATTCAAATGTTATAGGATCAAGTCAACTTGAAAAAATTGAAATAACAAAGAAAAATAAAAACACAAAAGATAAGAATTTATCCAATATCTGAAGAAAGAAAAAAGCTAAGAAAGTGAATGAAAACTGTAAGATGAATATACGACAAGATTCTTAAAATAATGCAAAATGTTGGAATTACCAACATGAGTATTATATAAAAGCACTATTTAAATGATGAGTGTTTTACAACTGGAAAACTTCTCTGGGTAAAAGAGACCCCTATTCAACAATTGGTAACCATATACAAAACAAACAAAAAGTTGCATGGAAATAATTTTCAAATGAAATACCAATCGAAGGATTGAACACAAACAATCTCGATTTTTTGCTAGAACGTGTTTCTAAAAAATATTATCACCTCAGAATGATCATCAGATATCAATTTTTACTTGTGTTTCTGTTTCTTTGGATACCATTGATAACCAAGATGATGTTCGGGGAAAGGTAATCTCGCTTGATCCAGGTGTTTACACGTTTATGACCAGTAATGACCCTGACGGTCAATTAATCGAGTGGGGCAACGGCAAAATATTTAAATTATCTAAGAAATATGACAAATTACAAAGCGAAAAGATCTTGCCAGAAATATCTTGCTCAAATATTTAACGGAGGGTCAGGTTTTTGGCCTGACTTTGGAACTTGAACTTATATGGGATACGATATGCATAGTGAAGACTAACTTATTTATTCATATTGATTCAATTTCAAGGGAGCTGTCAACTGTATAAACATATCTCTTCCATGAAGCGTTGGATACAAGTTATATGGAAATATTTATTGCAGGAGACTGAGTCCATCGTTGTATTTACTTTTCGCTAATAAGATAATGCATATTATTTTCTTTCTTTCTCCCGAAAGCCCTCGTGAAAAGTTAATTGGGTCTAGTCAATAGTTATATATAGGAAGTAGATGTGAAGCATTGATGTGTTGTCTGCACAATGGACATTCGGACTTAAGATGTAGAAAAAAATAAAATTTAGTAATACGTCAAAATATTCAATGTACAAATTAATATAAATGCTTACTCTACTATGACACCATTCAACAATGCATGACCAGCAAAACAGATGGCCGCATGGAGTAGCTGTTGTGCTTTTACGAATCGAGAGACAAAGTGTGCACTTCAGAACCGCAGCCTCTTGTGATGTAAGACCAGAAGTTGAAGATAAAAGAAAATTTAATTCGTCGCTAAAGTTCACAAAGAATCATCAAAAGTTTAATTAAAATAATAATGATAATATGAGATTCGTTGAATGTAAAAACCATTACTCGTTATTTTCATCATCTTGATTATCATTGTCATATTTGTTATTACTAACAGAAGAATCTTCAGTGCGTTTTTTTTGATAAAGGTAGGCTTGAATTAAAATTTGAACAGCAAGTAAAAATCCTAAAACTTCGTATCCAATACGTTGTTCTCCCGGACCCAGTTGTTTAGTAAATATCTAAAGCACAGAGAAGATTAGTATAATTATTGATGCAACCTTTGAGTCGAAAACCACAACATACATATCGGATTCCCATCACTCTTTTTGATAAGTCGTAATAAGCACCGTAAAAATAAAAGATAGCGAGATGCAGCGTATGAAAATGGTTTTTGAAAAAAGACTGAATCTTCGTGACCGAATTTCTAACGAATTCTCGCAACTTGACATGTTCGTTTGACGGATTATCTTGGACTTGGTAATCTACTTTAGGAACCGATCGTGCATTCCTGCGAATTTTGTTAATCCCTTTAGTGTAAAAGTAAGGAAATATCACGTGCCAAAATATTAACGTTGCGCGTTTCTGGTGTAACAATGAAGCGAATGTTTAGATCCACGGTAATAATGGATCTTGTTAACCAAAACCACTGCGTGTTTACTGACTCTAATAATAGGAACTTTCTTGGTTGATTCCGAGATTTGCATTATGTCGCAATATTCTTCTCCTAAAGTTTGAGTGCCTAAAAGGGCCCAGGAGAATGAATCAGTAGAATTCAATAAGGAAGAATAAACATTTTTCTAAAACTTACCTAACAAAGTTGTCAGACAAAAATAAAAAAGATCTGACATCAGGTTTACCTCTTTCTGATATAAGTGTTGTTTACGTGTGCCTTTTGAGTTATATTATTGAGTTTTTTGGTGAAAGAGAAGAAATCAGAGTCATATAAACTTTTTGAATAACATCGAAAATTATACTAGCTAATACCGAAAAGTATTCGAAAAACTTCGGAAAATTGCTCTTCCAATACTTTTTGATAGTAAACATCCTTCTGATTTGAAATAACTTTGGGCACAATAAAAGAAAAGGATTAAAAAGGGCTAAAAACTCGCGTTAAACTTAAAAATTAGAATATTAACTGATATCTGGTTGCGCGGCATATGGGAATGTTAAGTTAATCGGTGGAAGTAAGCGAGTCTTACTACCTTCAGCAGTGGACAGGGAAGTTTTTGATGAAGGTATAGCCTTCGTTGTCAAGGAAGACTCGGAATCAGGCATATTACAATTCGCTCCTCATAGAATTGGAGAAATGATATCAAAAAACAATGCCATGTTTGATTTTAGTATGTTGATTAAAAATTTTATCAGTAATTGTTAATTGGCATATGCATAGTATATCACGTATGGTCTGTTCTGGTGTCACTTAATATAAAAAAAATGAAATTTTCATTTATAGAACATTTTTCTTTAACGCGACCATCCTTGATACGTGAGTTACTCCTCTATCTACGAGATAAAATATAGAAAAAATAAAAAAAAAATATGCAAAATTACACTGGAACAAATTCTTTAAACAAAATACCTGTCGAACAAAGTTTCACGACTGCTCCAATCTCTACGGCTTCCCCGTCAGTCTCAATCAAGACTGAAAGTATGTCAACGGAAGCTATTACAGCTCCTCCCATTCTAGACGCACCAACACAACTCTTGTTTCAAAAAACTGTTGCAAGCTCTAATCATAGCCATAGTTTAGATGATGCCTCCGAAATGTCCACAGATTCAACTGAAACAAAGAAAAAAAAAGAATATGGAGAGACGGTATCAAGATCATATATTATACTCGCTGAGGCGAAAGGATGGAAAAACTCTGATAATTCCATCTTTCCAATATCAATGGAAAATCTTTGTAATTACATTCGCGCAAAAATGGCAACTAATAATTCAAAAAGCATCGAGTGGTATCTTAACGGCCTCAGGAGGTATCACGAAAAATTATTTAAAAATAAAGATTGGGAACTTGTCTGCAAACACCCTGATGTCACGAATTTACTGAAGCAAATTAAAGCAGAAAAAGAATCTTCTCTTGGAACACCACACCCTGCAGAGAAAGGGAACTGGCGTGCGGAACAGATCAACGCTGAGAATCGTTTCACGGAGGTATCGACGAATGTAAGAGTTCCGGTGGTCATTGAAGCAACGCAACCGAATAATTCTATATCTGCTGAACCAAATCTTGAATTTCTCGGCACTATTCCATTCCTAGACGTTGCGAGCGGGAACAACGAGACTTTTTCTAACTTATTAGACGGTGAGAATGTGTTTTATCGTATCAATCGAGTTTTCTTTTATTATTCATCTCCTTATTACTAGACGACTCATATGAAGGAAATGATGAAACTGACTCACAAGAAGAGTCATCAGGTTCCAAATCAGTTTTAACAGAGAAATTCGATCCTATGATCGTTGGATCCGATTCCGATGAAGACGATGAAGATTATGTCCCTCCAAAAAGTGAATTTTTTTTTTAAAAAAAAAAAATTCTCTCATAAACCTCATATACGTACTATTCTCATATTTATTTATTCTATTTTTTCAAGTGCGCCGAAGATACCAAGATGTCCAGTATATACAAGAAACGCTCTTTGCTGATGATGTGCATTGATTTATTATGAAGTTTATGATTTATTATTATTTTTTTTTTTAAACCCACTGATGATTTTATTTATTCATTTTTGATCCAACTCCAGGAGCCCGAAAGTTTCAAATCTCGATATGAGAATGCATATTCAAATCTGAAAATGAAATATACAGTGAAGTGCGATTTTCATCCGGAAGGCTGCGTTCAACTGGGCGAAGGTCGACACTTTATCCTTACAGAAAGATTATACAAACGTTGGGCCGCATTAGTTGTATGTCGAAATATAACCACGTTGAATCTGTTGTCAAAATAAGTTTTGGTTCTAATTTTTTTTTTTTTTTTTTCTTCATATTAGGCATCGGGAGAGGATTTTGATGCTGATTCATTACCCAACTCATCTGAGCTAGACGAATTCCATACGGATCGAGCAATTTCTATGTAGGACTAAAATTTTTATCGAAATTGACACAATTGATACAGTAGAAAAATCTCACTAAATTTGGATCCTTTTTCACTATAGTTAACTTTCAAATCAAAATAAACATTTCTTTCAATTTCAAGATAATTTTACAACAATATGTTAAATTAAATATTGACAAGACTTTATGAATCTAAGAAGCTCTTATAGTAAAATTCGTGGTTAAAATCAAAATTTCCTAATTTGAACTCTCCATAAATTATTTGTTATATAATATTTTGATAAATTTATATGCCATACATATTTCTTGTATTCTCTCTTGCAGCCCGCATCACCTCATCAATCTCTTTTTTCATAAGTTCGGAAATTCTTTGAGCCACAAAGGGAATCATCCCTGAATGGCATACATTGACTCTCTCAGATGTTCTCTTGTTTCTATTGATTCTAGAAGGTGTCATATACGGAGCATCAGTTTCCAAAAGAAATCTGTTTAAGGGCACAATAGATCTAACTACTTCTTGTGTATTTCTAGCTGATCCATAAGTCACGATACCAGTGATTCCAATATAAAGATTTGGAAAATGATCTAGTAAACGTTTCGCGAATTTTGGCGAATCAGTAAAACAATGTACATGAATCTTCCAATCCTGAGGAACGTGGTTTGTCAAAATTTCCCAAGTATCTTCTTCTGCTTCACGAGTATGAATCACAATTGGCTTCCCCATCGCCTTGGCGATCTCTATTTGTTTAATGAAAACTCTTTTTTGAACGTCTTTTGGTGAAAAATCATAGTGGTAATCTAGCCCGATTTCTCCCAGTGCCACAGTTTTCGGATGTTGAAGTATCTCAACCATTCGATCTTCAATGTAATCATTGTAGTCTTTTGAGTTGTGTGGGTGAACACCGGCGGCAAGATACATGAAAGGTACGTCTGCCATAACTTTCCAATCAGAACACGTGTTGGGAAAAATCTGGTTGCTATTGAAGGACAGCGGATCGCAAAGAACGTTAACGCAAGCTTCCAAATTGGGTGGACAATAACGTTCTTTAAGATCCTGATAACTGTCTACTCCAAATTTTTCGGGTAGACGGTCAATGACATAGTGTAAATGCGTATGAGTATCGACATATGGTTCCAAGGTTAGGGAAGAAAGCGTTTGCACGTCTGGAAGGGTCGTTTGAGTCGTTTGAGATCTTTTGGGTCGATCATCACTATCATCACCTGATTGTTTTTGCAATGCCTTCTGACTACAACAACTGTCCGTCATTCCTTTTTTCTGTAAACGTGTTGAATATTTATGTAAGTAATTTTTGGCAAGTTGTATTAAATATTGCCTGTGTAAGGGACGCATTTGGTTTTTTGATACTGTAGATGTTAGTTCATCTTTTTATACAACTTTGCCTTTTAGAATTTTAGAATGTAATTGGTTGATTCGAAAGAAGCGGAGTTTATAATCCTAGTCCCGCAAGTCCCGCAGTTTTCTGTTTTTCGCAACTTTATCATGATATACAGTATATCATGTCCCAAGAAAGTAAAATTTTTAAATTTAACTTACAGTACTAAAAATATGTCGTGTAATATAATATTTCCGATATTTTAAGTAAAATCTTTAAATGCAACTTCAACAATTACTTGTTATTAATAAAATAATACAGTTATATTATTTTATTTTTTGATTTCAATATTAGGACAGAGTTATTTGTATACTGATATGTTTATTAATTTTGTATACAAAAAACAGTAGTATAAAAATACAATACAGTAAAATTTATACTAAAGCTAAATTATTTTCAAGTAGTAATAAATTATTGTATATAATTTTTGAATTCTTAATATTAAAATCACCATGTTGCCTATATAATCTAGCTATTCATTAATTATCTTATTATAAAAGAATAGATTTATTATTGTATAATATTAATTATTTTTTTTATTTGCAAATAGGTATTAAATATGGGCTTTTATTGAATATATGCTTGTATTACTATTATATTAACAATCTTTATACATATACAAATTAATTATAACTTATTGCTATTTTTATTTTAAAATACCAACTTACATTACAGGGGTAGGTCCATATGCTGAATAAGAAATATCAAGAAAATGAAAATCCTGTTATCAGTTTTAAACCACCTAATTTTATATTTTCAAATTTGTAGAAAATTCAATTATAATTTAATATGTTAATCATCACTATATTAAAAAAATTTAAAAATCTTCAAAGTATTAATAATTATATTAAAATAAATAAATATTTAATAAATATTTATTACTTTTATTAAATTTTAAAATTATATAAATTAAATTATCTATTGTTTTTATATCTACTAAATTATATATATCTGTTAATTTTTTTTTTTTTTTTTAAACGGATGGTTTACATCTTTATTCAAATTTATTGAAATATACATTAATTTCCTTGTCGATACTCGATACATCTAAAGGTAACTAACTTAAACTTGTGGCATAAATTTGAATATCACTAAAAACTATATTCTACTGTGAGGCTTATCACTAGCAAAAGCAATAATATTTCTTGATCGATCTATCAAGCACTACTGATTCCTAAAAAAAATTTATGAAACGAACCAACTTTTCTACACCTTCCGACCTCAAATTTGTAAACTTTTTCATTAAGATTTCTCAACACCTAACAGATTACCCATCGGAGTATTGTGTCTCTATTCTTTTCAAAAGAGAGAGGGGAGACTTCTTCTTCGGCAACTTTAACGGCTACAGCAGAGAGGAATGGTTTCAACAGCTAGCTTTATTAATCCTATTCCAATTGCCCAAGGTCCCAGGTTCAATTTTCACTATCTTTCTAAAGTAATTGTATTAACTAGATGATACGATTTCAGTCACTTATTTCTTGCACCCAAGGAAATAAAGTTTTATTGTGGTCTAAATACAATCCTTTCATACTTGGATGGAAATCTAATACTGTTGTCCTTGCCAGCATCTTGAAATATTTTCTCATCTAGGTGGCTGCCTGGAGGATTACAATTTGAAAAGCAGATGGAACCTAGGTCTAGCCAATACCTTAAAACCTATGGCAGGGTTGATGATCCAATTCTTTAGATAGTGCCTAACTTCAAGCATAGGCTGCTTATTTAAAAAGACGCAACTCTTCCAAAGTTAGGTTATGTCTTGAGGGGAGTCTTTTATTTTGGCAAACATTATCAACTGAGTACCTTCACTAAAGATAAGAATGGTGGATATCGCTGACGGGCTTGACAGCCCTTATGGCAGGAGGAGTCATGTTGAAGGTCTTGTTGAATGGTTTACAGTTTGTGGTCCTTCACAAACCATGGATCAGAACCAAAAAACCCCATGGGGAAAAACATTCTGTTCACCTTGTTTGTATTTATAAATGTAGGAAAAAAATAAAGGAAAAAGAAGAGGAAAAGGAGAGGTAGAGAGTATGCATACAAGTCCAACTATATCAAAACAGACACCTCGTCACCTTGTTTTTCCTGTCTGAAGTGATGACATCATCAGAATTGTATAGTACGAATAGGGATGTGTTCTTGTTTTGTTTATCTATTATTTGTTTATTGTTGTCCAATCCAGATTTTCAGCCAATGGAAATCCATCAGATCCGGTGTAACCAAAAAATTCAGGGTCAAACTGAGGTAGGCAAATTTCCCCAGAAAAACTGAAGAATTTTGAAAACACGCTAGGAAGGTAGCTGTATTTATGTTGTGAAGGTTTCTGGAGTTTAAGGTATCCAACAACCTTTCAGCTTTTGATGTTGTTCTTTCTGATAGAGATACTGATATCATGATGGTGAAAAGAAGAAGGGAAGCCAAATAAACTGTCTTCTTCCCTGGGAAACTTTTTCTTGTCATCAGAGTTTGGGTGAGTAAAAACTAAGGAACCTTCTTGTTTATACTTTGTTAAAGGAATAAATAAAACAGTGGAGGGTGGAAGTGTCTTGCCAAGGTTTGTCAAGTTGTATTAAAGAAAGTGTATAGGTTTTGTTAAGAATAAAGACATGCTTTAGTCTGAACGCCGTTTTGGAATGTTGGTCAAGAGATCAGTGGGAAGAGTGATTGATAATTGTGAATAGAATAACTTCTTATTATACTGTATTTTTCAAAAAATTTATTAATTAATAATATATATCTTGATAGTAATGTTATATAATGCAAAAAGATCTTTAATATTATCAAAGATTATATAATTTGTAAAGTTTCTTTATTTTTCAAACTTTTAAATACTTGTATATTTCATATGGCCTAAAAATTATTAACAAATCCAATAAGAATATCAAAAAATTGTGTAATAACAAATATAACTACTTAATCATATTTAAAATTAAACTTTTAACAGAAATTTTACCTATTTATCAAATACAATATTTTATTAATTATATTCCAATCAATATTTAAATACTTTATGCTTAAGATATAAGCTTTATATTAAAGATATTTAACATATCTTCAAATATCTAAAAACTTTTAAAGAAGCTAAACAAATTATCAAGATTATTAATTAAATCTTTTAATCAGACAATAATAAAATACCAATTTTGCATATATAACAAGTTATTAAATTTTTATATAATATTATAAATAGAATTTTCTCAATATAAGACTTTTTTAATTGAATTAAAACAGCAATAGAAACCATAATTCAATTATATAACTAATTTGAAAATCATACTGCTTTACAATTAATATTTTATTATTTACTAAACTTAAATAAATTTTTAATAAACTTCTCAATTCAATCTATTCTCCTAAATCTATTAACAACTTCCGCTAATATCTTTTTTGAAGAAATTTTTATTAATCTATTTATTATAATTATCAATATTTTTATTCAATATAAATATAATTACTATAGATATACTAAAAGTTTAATATTTTTAATATTTGATTTTATTTTTTCTAATATTAGGTAGATATTTATAACTATTTAATACTATTTAATAAGATATTGTTATAATAGAAGAGTTTGAGAGGGGGATATAAGGTTTGATGTATAATCCTTTTATTAAAAGACTTTGTGTCCAAAGATTAGGGCTTTTTAAGAATTCTCTTGATAAATAAATTCTTTATTAACTTTTATAAATAATTAGAATATCATTTGACCAGCTTTAAACACAAATAGTAAAGTGATTGTTTTCTCTGTGCCAATTACAATATATTGCTGCTTAGCAACTCAATGACAATTAGCACCACAAGAACTGTCTTCCTTATATGATAATATATGTACAAGTCTGCCAAAATATTTATATCAATTAATTTATAAAAATATAAAAGAATTTATTAACAAAGATTTATTAAATTAATAATAAAGATAAATAATAGTTTATTAAAGAATTAGGAAAAGAATAAAGGTCAAATAATATAATGATTCTAATTATGAGAAATCTATAACTATATTGTCCTCCAGAAAGACAAAATAGCCATTCTTATATATTGTTTTTAGTTGTAAATCATTCTTTTCTCATTTATCAATAATGAACAATAATTTTATTCAGAATGAAAATCTCTAAATTACTTAAAATTATATTAAGTAATTAGCTTTAGTGACCTAATAAAATATGTTCTTCTAGTTATTTTTCTTATAATTTGATAGAATGACTTTGACTAGTTTTCTAATTAAATAATGAGATATTTTGCTCCGAAGATAGTTCGCCATACAAAAACTATAGAAATTTAAAGGATTAATGAGAATTCACAAGTTAATCACGTGGTCGCGTGATCTCTGACGTACAATTATCTTGAATTATAACACTATTCCTTCCTATAAATAATAATTTCAAAAATAAATTCATAAATAATACTAAAATAATATCAAAAGAAGCTAAAATAATAATAAAATAATAAAAATTAGATAATATAATAGAATTAATTATTTCATTACAATATATTGTTTTAAATTTTTTTTCAATATTGGTTAAATATAGTAGTTACAGAAAAGATCTGAAATTTTATTTTGTCATACAAAAAATATAATAAAGACTTAAATTTTGAATCAGCTAAAAAAAAATCAATAATAAGTTCAAATGTTTCTTTATTGATTTTAAGTTTTGAAGTAGAAATATGTTTTTAATAATCATTTAAATTAAAGGATTTATTATTGAATTTTTTAAGAGCAATAGAAAATTATTTATTGCTAAAATTAAAGACAATATTTTTTAATTCAGATCTACTATATAAATTAGTAATTAATGATAAAATGCTAGATTTATATTTGATATAAACAGAGTTATGCATAATTTTAATATTATAAAGAAGTTGTATAGTTTTTGAATTATTTTGTTTTTTGTTTTTTTTTTTTTATTTTTTTAAATTGCTAAAGTGAGACAACACTTTAGGCCGGTTTATTTGTAGATAGGTCCTTACATACAAAGTATATACAACATTAATCTATATTAAACCTATATATAACCTAGAATCTACCCACAGGCATAAGCCGTCTGGGTATAGTCTGCCACCCAAATATTTTCTTACATCTTTCAGCCACAAGATGTAAACCTTTCAGTAAGGATCTTTAATACTAGCAAAGTACCCATCGGAGTACTGTGTCTCTGTCTTTTCCTGGTTTTCTTCATAGGGTGTTAAGCCTGGAGGATCATCATTTGAAAAGCAGATGGGACCTATGGCCAAGATTTGGTTCAATACTGTTACTGCCTTGGGAGAGCAAAATGAGAATTGTGCCAATTTAGACTCGCAGTGAACAGGGTGTTCCTATAAATTAA
>CAJVPV010003320.1:0-11456 GCA_910591835.1 Acaulospora morrowiae | reverse complement strand
TGTATACTTTATTATATACAAACCAAAATAAAGAAATGATGTTTACCTACTGGGGAAACCCCCCAAAAAAAAAAAAATTATTATATATAAAAATATTATAACTCAAACATGACCTGTGAATCTATAGCATAGTGGTTAGTACTCTGTAGGTCAAATTACAAGATAATGGTTCAAATCCTTCAAGAGCTAATATAAAACCTCAAACCAAAAGGAAGGATTGACATCTTCTAATCACTATTTCAAGATATCAAGTTCAGTTCCAGGTGAAGGCAATTGGATTATCTTAACATGATATCTGGTACCATAACCTAATATGTGCTGTTTTCTATAAGAAACCAATTCACATGTTGATTTAATAGGCATTAGAATTGTAATACCAAAAAAAGCATAGTGGCATAATGATTATTCAGCAGTATTACAATAGTCATTGTCAAGTTTGGTGCTTTTCCCATTTCTTATGCATGGAGTACATTTTTTTACTCCTTTAATCTATGAGACTATAAAAGAAACATTACAATTTTTCAAAAGACCAAGCTAGAGCCACAAAGACTCCTTGTTGGATATGACTAGTCTATAACTGATCATATTAGAATACAGTTCTTTTAGTTTCTATTCATCAGATGATGGATGGAACTGGAAAGCGCACATCCTAACACATTAGCACTTCACCTATACTATTAGGATTCCAATATTGATAATATAAGAAAAATAGAAAGCAATAAGTCAACCGGTAATTAGAAATAATCTTAGATTAGGTAGCTTTATCAAGTTGATATAATGGAAAATTTGTATAAAACAAATTTGTACATACTAATCCTATTATACTTAATAAAGCAAGATATATACCAGTTGTTGAAAAAAAAATATATTATAACTCAAACATATACAGAGAGTGATCACAAGTATTGAAACGATTATATTTTTATTATTTTTTTTGCATTTTTTTATTTACATATAGTATAAATTATTAATGACATGTTACCTCCACCCCTTATAATTATATTAATATATAGTTATGTATATTAGAACCTAATTTATTTATTAAAATTCAATAACTAAAAAAAGTAAAGAATTAATTGCTGAGCAATGTGGAGTGATTCTCTATGGATACTTATGTGGTGACTCATATAAAAAAATTGCCGAAAGCATTCAGTATGGCAAGATTACCCCCTTTTACTATTATAAAACAATATAAAGAAACATGATCTACAACACCCCAGAAACAAAGTGGCCTGAAATCAATCTTTAACTCTCGTGCACAAATCATGCTAAAAAAATTTATCACTCAAAACATCAAGCATCGTCATCTCCCTGTTTACAAAATCAAGAATCTATGAAATAAAAAAAAGAAAAAAAATATATTAGCAGTCACGATTTGGCGTACTCTCAAAAAAATTGGTTTGCGGTCTTGTGTTGCTTGCATAAAGTCCTTAATCTCAAAAAAAAATCAAGAAAAACAGTTGGCTTGGATGCTGAAATAAGAAGACTGGTCAATTACGAAATGGCGAAAAGTCATATAATCAGATGAGTCTACATTTAGCCAGTTTTCACAGAGTTATAGCTTTCGTATATGGCAGATGCCAGAGGAAAAATTCGACACTTCTTGCTTGAATGCTACAGTAAAGCATAGTCCTTCATGAATGTTCTGGGGGTGCTTCTTGTGAAATAAGCTTGGACCACTTATTCCAGTTCATGAATCTATGACAGGAAAAGTATATTCCAAGATATTGCAGAAGCATGCTATTTCTTTATTATGTAGGTTAGTTTCTTGTAGAGAGATTTTTCAAGAGGACAATGCACCTCCCTACCATGCAAAGATTGCTGCTGATGTTCATGAGTTAGCAGGAATTTCTGTACTACCCTGACCTACACAAAGTTCCGATCTTAGCCTGATTGAGAACCTCTGGAACAAGATTAATAGGTGGATATGTAATTTGCGCAACCAACCTAAAAATATTTATGATTTAGAATGTAAAGTAAAAGTTGCATGGCATTCAATTTTGCTTAATTATATCTATGAATTAATCGCATGTATATCTCGTTGAATCCAGGTATGCATCAAGGCCCAAGGTGGCCCAACAAAGTATTAATGATTTAAATTTATAAAAAATAGATAAGAAAAAAAGTTTTATTAAAAAAAATTTTTTTTATATATAAAAATATTAATGAAATAATTATTACTTTATCATTCCGATACCTATAATCACCCTCTATATATAAAGTCTCCAATTTTGTCTAGAAATTGATAAGCTTGAACTTATATTTTATTAAATAAATATCTTGATCTTTACAAACAATTTACTATTGTCTCTTTCACCTGACCTCATACATTTTAAAATTGTACTAATTTGTATACCTCTAGGAACTTTAGCATATCATATTGGTCCTGTTTATTTAAAGTGCCTCTCTGCTATTGGTTTTCTGTCTTTATTTTTTTTCTAAGGTATAAACAATATATAACACTAGTATTAAAGGTTCAATTTCTATAATGGCAACTGAATTGCTTAGAAAGGTGACATCTTTTATATTACCTGAAAGTTTAGTAACTGAAGTTGCACAAGTATTGACTCCTGAATCAAAGTTTATAATTCAAACTCGAAAGGAAATAGAAAAAGATACAATTTAAATTATTTTGAATTATAAAACCTATTTTATTAATTTGTTAATTTATTTAAAAAATGAATAATTATATACAAAAGTGAATAAACTAAAAAAAGCAAATTTCAATTTGAAGATACAATTAGTTATAATAGAATATATAAATAAAATATTTTCTGACAAATCAAATTAACAAAAGAAATATATTAAATATTTAAAAAAAGAAAACAAACAATTAAACCATATAAATTGATATTATAGTTAATAGTAGTTATAAAAACTACAAAAGTAGTATCAAATCTCAAAACCAATTCAAATCTTAAAATCAACCCAAACTTAAATATCAACTTAAACTTAAATATCAACTCAAATTTGAATACCAACCTAAATTTGTGCCTGAAGCTGAAGTTAAATATATAATTTCAAATTTCAAAAATATGTTAAATATATTAAAGAGTTAAAAAATTCAACCCAAAGAAAAGAGTAATAGTATTGAAAAAAAATAAAGTAATAGAAATGGTCAAATCTTCAAAAATTGTTTCTAAAGATGAAAAAAAAAAGAAGGTAAGAGCTGAAATAAAGATTCTGATAAAAACTATTCTTAAAAGACTTTAACTAAAGGTAGATTAAGTTTTTTTAAGTGATGTAAATAAAAAAATATTAAACAAGTTAATATCCAAATTATTAAAATTAATAATTTCATATTTTAATTCATTACAAAAGCAACTGCATAATTGATTAAGTGCTTTATATAGTCATTAAAGAAGAAAACATTGAAAGGTATAAACAAAAAAACTAGATATAAATAATTATTGTTTATATGCAAATAGTTAGTTAAATGAGATAAAATTAATTGATATTTATATTATATTACTTATATTAATTTTATCAAATAATAAAGAAAAGGATATAAAGAATCAAAAGTATACAGTTACTTATTAATATAATTTCGAAAATTAGAATCAAATAGAATCGCAGGAAATCATATGGGATTCAGAACACTATTAAAAATGATAATTGAATATACTTCATCTATTAAATTTAATATAAACTTAAGAATTGAATACAAAATCAAAGAGAATCATTAGAATTCTTACTTATTAATAAAAAGTTCAAGAATATTGCAAAATATCAAAAGAAATTGATCAATATAGTTAAAGAATTAAGAATCCATTTGATTAAAGAAAGTAAAACTTATTTAGAAAATAATAATAAAAAAAGAATAAATGTATATAACTATAGTTAATATTTTGATAAGATATTTTTAATAAATGATTTTATGCCAAACAATTAATTTATTACTAATTATTTTATAGTTGAAAAATTTATTAGAAAATTTAGATAAATATTCAAAGTTAATTCAACTATTTCAACTGACTTGTAAACAAAACTATAGCAAATCTTATTGTTACAATATAACTCTGTCAGAAAACTTGCTGAGTTGAGTTTATAAATCAAAGAATAAAGAGCAAAAAATAAAACAAAATAAAAAGATAAATAATTGATAAAAAAACATAAAAAATGAAGGATTTCAGATTATAAGAAATTACTTATATATTCAGAAGAAAAGAAGTATTAAACTGAAGAAAGTGTACAAATAGATAAAATTCAAGAAACAATATTAAAGAAAAAAATTAAAGAAAAATCATAAGAAATACAAAAAGTATAAAAAATACAAAAAAGTATTTCAAAATAAAGAAAATTTAGTATTATAAAATCTTTAAGAGTTACAAGAACCATGGCAAAATTAACAAAAGAAAAAAACAATTATGAACAAAAAGATTCAAATAAGGAAACAAAGGAAAAATTTAATAAATAATAAAAGAAAAATTAGTAAATAATGGATGAAAAATTAGTAAATAATGAATGAAAAATTAATGAATTATAAGTAAACAATTACTTAATAATTAATTAATAAGTAATTAGTAAATAATTAGTGAAAAATAAGCAAATAATTAATTAATAAGTAATTAGTAAATAATTAGTGAAATATAAGCAAATAATTAATGAATAATTAGCAAAAGATTATTTCAAATTATATACTTTTTATATAATATTTTTAATAAATTTATCAAGTATTAATTAAATTTTATTAAATATTATTATAAATATGATTTTTTTTATTAAAATACAAGTATATAATTTGATTTTATTGAAGTATATAATGTTAAATAATTTTGTTAACTTTATAGTTAAATAATAAAAATTTATTTTGAATGTTATAATTTTTATTACAGAATATTATAATTTTATTGCTGAATATTTTTTAACTAAAAATATTTTATTATCAAATAATTTTATTGTCCAATGATTTTATTACCAAATAATTATTTTTTGTCAAATATTATATATATTTTTTGCTAAATTATTATGTATTTTTTAAGTACTAAATAACAAAACTTCAGTATAAACTTTTATTAATAAATTTGAATTTAATTAACTGTAATTTGGCAACCAAATAATCTAATTTGAACTAGTGTAATTTATATATATTGTTGTAGGAAAAATAATAGATAGATAATAGAAATTATAAGAGTAAATATATTAGATATAAATAGTATATTAGATATAAATAATATATCAAGTATAATAGATATAATAGGTATAAAGTAAAAATGTATATAAATAACTTGAGAATAATCAAAAAGTAGTGAAAATCAAGATAGGTACTGCATAACTATTAAATAAAAACTATTGCTTTATAATTAATCTCAGTGTTATATAGCCAATAGAATTGCTGCATGTGAAGTAACCAGTTAGGATACAAGATTGATAAATTGATCTGTATTAATATTACAAACTCCAATCAAATTTATATGTTTCTTTTGAGCAGAAACTGCACTAATTATTATATAGAATGAGACAGATCGAAATAACTAACTTGTTATAATTTTATTACAATAATGTATATATATTTGTAATATATAGTATATTTATTTTAATGTTTATTTTAATTTGTTTAAAATTTCAAATAATTATTTATATAAAATAAATAAACTAAACTTGAATTTTTTTTAAAAAATTTAATTTATAAAATAAAAAATTTTAATATTTTTTTTAAATTATTATATATTTAAAAGGATATCAATTTAATATTAATTTAATTATAAAAATTATAAGAATATTAGTTTTATAAGATTTTATTATAAATTATAAATAAAACTTATTTTTTTTTTGTTTTTTTTAACAAAAATTTTAATTCAATATTTTTAAATTAATTTTATATTTAATTATTTGTAAAATAAATAAAAAAGTTAATAGTATTATTTATATTGTATATATTTGATTTTGATTTTTTTAATATATACAGTATATATATTAATTAAACAATTATAAAATATTTTTTTAAAAAAAATTTTATATTTATTATTTTATTTTATATATTATATATTAAAATAATAAATTAAATAATATAAATATTTTTATATAATTATAAAATATAAAGTTTAAATATTAATTTATAGTAATATAAATTTTAATTAAATCTTTATATTATAATAAATTATAATTTAAAATACAAATAATAAATTATAAAAATATTAATTTTTATTATATTAATTTTTAAATTTTATATTATAGTAACAATAATAAAAACAAATTAAACAATATATGCAATATATATATAGTATATATATTATAAATAAAATAAATTACAATAATATATTATATATTATATAATTAAAATTTATTTTGTTTATAAAAATTTTATTATATTTATTTTGTTTATAAAAGAATTTATTATAATTATTTTACTTATTTTATCTATTTAAATATTTGATTTTTTAACTTATTTTTATTATTTAATTTATTTTTATTGTTAATTTATTTTTATTATAATGTTTAATATAATATCATATAATATATTATTTTGTTTTTTCATAATATAATATATAAATAAATAATAATTATTATTTATTTATTTAAAATTTTTTTTCAACGATTAATATACTGTATATATAATTGTACTATTATTATATAATAGAAAATATAATTAACGTATGTTTAACTTATGGTAATCACTTTATCTGTTTTAAAATTCACGTAAAAAAATATTTCATACAATATTATTATTATGTTAATAAGTTTTCAAAGTATTTTAAGTATTCTTAAAAGATTTACAAAGTAAATAATCTTTGAAAAAAATTTAATAAAAATTTGTAAAAAAGAATATATTGTAATTATTATATAAAATCTATAATATATTAATTTTGAATTTTTTCATATTATACCATACAGTACCTTTAAATAGCTTATCAAATCAATATACAAAACTTAAACAAGCAAAACTTAAACAAGCAAAACATCGAATTAATTAAGTGATAAATAAAAAAATTTTTTAATTTACAAAAATAAAACAAAGTAATCTCGATTTGCCTTTATTATCAACTGACACTCTCCTGAGATCAAAAATCTAGTGAATCAATGACTTACTCCACTGTTGTACTTACGATTTATTAATAAAGCACAACATACAAACATTATCTAATACCGTATCTCCTGAATTATTATTACTTATTTTGAAATGTATCTATTTATTGTAAAAATGCTGGGAATCTGGAAAGTTCAAAGTACCAGGCGCATGGCTATACCATCGCATCGCATCGAAGGCAATTCTCAAAGCAAACGACTTATTTTCAATGTTTCGGAAAACAAGTTTCGGTAAAATGCTGTTTAATTCGGATAATTCAGATATGTTTTATCCGGATACATCGAGAATTTAACTGGTTAATTCAGAAATGCAGAATATATAAATACTGTATGTACACATCTAACCAAATCACCAAAACTGATTACTTTTGAATTTATGGTTCTCCGAAAGGTCCTCCGCTGATATGATGTCATAGAGAATCCGATATTGTGAAACACAATACAGGTTTAGAGTGCGTAAATATAAAATAGGCTATAATTTTTCTATTTGAGGAAAGTTTCTATTCCTTTCATATAAGGAGCTATTTTCAACGTTTAAAACAACTTTTTATAAACATCAAGGTTGAACTTATTCTATAGGTACAGTTCTGCTTTTTGTTCTCTTTTCGATTCACGAAGACTCACGTTCATAAATTCCGAAAACGGAAAAAAATCTCGATGTATATACAGGTATTTCTATTGATTTGTAAGAGAAAATATCCATCAGTTTTATTGTGCTTTCGTTAGAGATTATGTAAATGAATCAGAAAGAATCAATGAATCTTAATTATCTGTCCCTTGTAACCAATGATTACAGGTTGCAATTAGATCCAGAATTTTTTAAATATAAAAAAATTTTTTTTTTTTTGGTGACAACAGACTTTAGACGTCAAAAAAGCTGATATTATATCAAATATAATATTTAATAAACAATCAGAATCGGAATTAACTTGTTTGACCTTCAAGAATTGTTGACATTCGTACCCCGTCTTTCTTCTAAAGACTACTATTTTTTGGCCACAAGTCAAATGATTCAAGAATATCAGAAAAAAAATGGAGGGCTAATTTCAGCGAATTCATCTCTACCAATGACAACCAGTCTACCGAATGAACTTTTGATCAATATTTTAAGAATATTTCTTAATGATACAAGGTTTGCCGTGGTTTAATAAAGAAAAATGATGTTTTTACATTGTTCTTCAAAAACTTTTGATGAAATATCCCTTTCCTAAATTTTAAGATGACTTATTAAAAACAAACTATTCTTCAAATAAATAATCAATATTTTCATATAGTTATCAAGAATTGTTTGGACTGAGAAGAATTTGTAAAAAGTGGAGGAAGCTTGTCTCGGTCGTTATTAACGATGAATTTGTTCGAAGCTATGTCCTTAAATTAAGCATAAAAGTACGACTGATTTTCTAAGTTCTAAGGATTCGATCTCTACCAGTATAATATATATTAATACTTCATATTCTTTCTTTCTTTCTCTTTTTATCTGCCATTCATTACTCGTGAATTTTGTTTTCAAATTACTTTCATTTAGAACGAAATGTATTCTCCTATACACGAAGGAACCTCCTTAATACTAGGTCAAATAAAATTTTGTGATCTCTCTCTTTACACTATTCCTCCGGTCCAATCTTCTTGTCAGTCTCCTCAATTATCCTCAGAACCATATGTTCAAATTCAAAATATTCCGCATCATTCCTTTTATTATGATAAATTTGCATGTTATCATGCAACATTGTCAGGTTATAGTTCACCATATTGGTTAGACGAAGCTATTATCCACGATTTTTTCGTAAGAGTTAATATGGAATGCAATGGGCTAAAAGAATTTCATCATGGTAATGAAATAACCTACATAGTACAGCTACAACATGATAGTTCACGAGGGGTCTTTAGATTGATGGAAATCAGGATTAAGGCATCGGTATTCTTAGGTAGAATCGATTGGATCAGGAGAAATGAGGATATAATTCTTTTTTTAGAACGGTTGTCATCATATCTTGATGATTAAAGTCATCATTTTTTTTCTATTCCTTCTAACGGTCATTATTTATTATAAATTGTGGAAATAAATATTTTCAGTGAAAAGAACTTTTTTACTCGAATTTTTCTACTGGATGACAGGTTAGATGTTGTCGAACGCGTCTATGACATTTCTAACATCACATTAAGATAATTCATTGATAGTAGCAAGTGAACTCCAGATATGCAAATGAGAGAGAAACTCTTTGCTACTTTAACCTTAAGTTTTAAAAACATCATACCAAAAATGCAATCCAGATTGAAGATTAAAGGTAAGGTGTATAAATGATAATCAGTTTGTAACACGTAGGATTCAACGCAGTTATAATTCAAATGTGTATCTGCCAGATGAAACAGTTTGAAAATACAATCCGTATTTCTCAATCAAATACACGTTTTTGAATAATTTGTCTTACATGCAACCTTGCTAACATAAGTTAAGTATCAAGCATATAGATTTTATTTTATAAATTCCTATATCCAAAATTTCTTTTGTTTTTGAAAATTATAATCTTTACAATTCTTGAAATAATTTTGGCTTCTCAAAATAGTACTCTGCAGAATCTTCTGATAAACAGGCAATATTTTAAATTTACGTGATTTAAAAGTTAGCTATGGGATTTCATCTTCTATATAGGTTTCTCCTAGCATGCGAATATACTTACTTGATATCAATTCATATATTTAGAAAAGTTAATAATAAATATTATAGCAATGAACTTGCATATAATATGCATATATATGATCTTATATTTTAATTATAAGACTATATACTGTGTAATATAATTATTTAAAGATTTTTAATTACCAAATTCTTTAAAAGTTCATACAGTATATCTAAGATTCAATTAGTTTACTGTTTTAAATATTAATATATTAAAAAAATTGTTTTATATTAATTATATTAAATAATTTATTTGATCGAAATATTTACTAGTTTTTAAAATTAAATATGAGTTTGTTTTAAATAAATTCTAATTAACATATTGTTATAGAATAATTAAATTCCATAAATTTATATTATTCTTCTTATTTTCTTTTCTTGTGATATTATTTTACTGTTATTTATGAAATCAATATTAAAAATATCAATTATAAAATAAAATAATATTACAAAATAAAATAGTTGTATATTGGAAATTATATAATTATATTATTTGCTTATAAATTTAAAAAAAATCTTTAAATATTTATAAAAATAAATAACAGATAGAATTTAAAACAAAATATCTTAATATTTAATTAATAAAATATTAAAATTATTTTGTTAAATTAATTTTATCAGTTAAAAATAAATAACTTAAAATTACCAAAATTAATTACTTAATATAATTTTTAATAATTTAAAATTTTTTATTTTAAATAAAATAAGTAATCTTTTTAATATATAATAATAACCATACATATATTTATATTATTATAAAAAAAATTTAATTAATAATGCAATTCCAAATTAAATATACTTTACTATAATATAGTTTTTGAAAAATATTTAATTTTAATTTTATCATATATATAATAATAAATATTTTATTTTTTTAAAGAAACAAACTTTATTTAAAATTTTTTTAATTTTATATTTATTTGATTTAATCTTTATTTTCTACTTAATTTGTTTAATAAAATTATTTCTAATTATTATTATTATTTTAATGTTTTTTTTAAATTAATTAAGATAAGTATTTTAATAATTTTGTATATTTCTAATGATATAAAAAATATTTTTGTAATATAAATTATTATTAAATTGCTAAATAATAAAATATTATAATTAATATTAAAAAAATATTATATTAAAATATTATTAATAAATATATAATTAATTTAATAATATTTTAATTATTAAAATTTATAAATTACAACTCAATTATTAAAATATTATAAATTTATTAAAAGCTAATATAGTTTTCCAAAAAAATATATAGAAATTAACAAATTATTAATATAATTATATAATAATTAATATTTTCAATTATAAAAAAAACTGATCTATAAAAAAATTATAATATAACTATCTATTCAAAATTAACTAAAATTGTTTTTAATATAATTATATTACTAAAAAAGATAATAAATAAAATAAATTTTAAAAATAATAAAAATTTGATTTTTTCTATAACAATAATTAACAATATAATAATAATATTTATAGAAATGAATTTTTCTTATAAAATAATCTAAGCCAGTAAACCAGTTAGTATCAACATAAGAACTTTTTTTAAAATAATCAAAAAAATCTTTTTTATAATTTTAAATATTAAGTTTTTATTTTTATATTAATAATTAATTTTTATAATAAGAAAAACAACAGTTCAAAAAAAATATATTAAAAAAACAAGAAATCAGACAAATTAACAAAGAAACAATTTTTATTTTTTAAAATATATAAATATATTGTTTATAAAAATTTTTTATTA
>CAJVPV010003319.1:0-11456 GCA_910591835.1 Acaulospora morrowiae | reverse complement strand
AAATTTCCGTATCTATTAGATATACAGTAAACATTAAAAGAATATCATGTATAAATGGTGGAATAGGTACTGTGCAATAAAAATCATTGTACGTTTTGTTTCGCATGGGAACAATACACCCTTGTTTTCCTAAAATAGAATCTGAATGCTAAATCAAAAAGTATATTTTTTTATTTGTTAAAATATATTGATACGTCGCATAATTGTTTATTACAACAATAAAGAATGTTCGTGTATTAACTAGGATATTATTTTTCAGTTGATCCATCTCATAACGTGAGTGAAAGAACTGCAACCATAATTCCAACAACGTTACGAGAGGTATTCTTGGTACTTTAAATAATATTTACGCGCTAAATCCTGTTCACTAAAAGAGGAACGAATGGAAGCCTCGAAACAATAAATATGATTCATACTATATATACTGTATAACAACAATAAGAATGATGATAGTATTTCTACCGACAACGAATTCCCGGATTTCCCTTGTTGAACAACGTAACATCATTTATTTTTGGATATTACCTTCCTTATTTTAGTTAATTTGAATACGTGTGATTGTGTTCTTGTCGGAGGTTACGTATTGAAAAACCCGAAAGAAGGATTAATCACGTACTTAAAAGCTGGCTGACACCGTCTGTTCACGAATTATTTTTTTTTCAAAAAAAACATCAGAATAACCTAACTTCTCATAAAAGAGCATAATTACATCCAGGATGACTTCAATAGAAGAGAAGGCACAAAACGGTCAGATTCTTTCGGTAACTGACATTAAAGAAGAGATCATAAAAAAAAAAGTTGTAGCCGTTTCCAAGGAAGAATCTGCCACGGAAAAACAAACGTCCACTGTTAAGGAGACAAGCATTGAGAAGAAGAAATGTAATTCTTTGTTACTATTATCCTTTGATTGCATTTGCAACCTTTGAATTAATTTCCTTTTAATATAACTTCTTAACCAAAGCTCCAAGAAATAAAGTTTTACCCACCACAGGTAATCATTAAAATTCTGATATTACAGTAAACGGTCAATTCTTGATAAATCAAGTCGAAACTCGCAAGCAGGATAAAATAACAGAATTAGTATCTAGTTTGAGTATTCACTGTATTAAAGAAAAAGTAATCATATCTTTTTGTAAAAACAATAGATTCCCAGCAACAATTTCTCTCGATTCCCAATGATGGTAAGGAGGTCGTTCGAACACCCTGCTTGAAGGAATTTATCATTCATTAGCTTACCTTTGCATATCGATTTCATGATATTCTATAGTTGTTGAGGAAGGTGACTAATAACTTGGTCGATATGACGGTCAGAGTTATCGGCTGTATAACAATGTCAAATGTTTATTACCATCATTGTGATACCTTGAATTTTGACATCTCTGTGATATACAGTAGATATATGGCACGAGTGTTTTTACTTATGCCACAAGTTCATGAAATTTATTCTTTTGAGTCGTTTTTATCCAATAATCACGCATTCAATATATCTTCAAATTATTATTTTAAGAACAGGTTAATAAATAATATTTCCAGTGTTTGGTAAAAATTCTTTGATTGGCAAAATTTTTCTATTATAAATGACTTGGCGAACTATTACCTGCCTTTATACAAAACCGAGGATCTGAATCGTTATACGTAATATTACATGCGGAACTTCCAAATATGTAATCGGAATCCGGTCGGTGAATTTGCAGTTATCTTTGGGTGAAAATTCATTCAATATAATCTGTTGTTTTGCAGCGTATTGATAAAAAATCTAGCTTATTATTATGATAATTAATCACGAAATTACATATTCATTTGTTCACTTGTATTAATTACAATACATAATATTATAATTATAATACATTACTGTGTATGTATAACGTCAACTTTTATTGTAAATATTGTAATTTGTCTGTTAATTTCTATTACTTTTATTAGAGTTATGATTCACCAACTTCACTGTTGCTTACGCCGTTTTCATGCATAACGATTCTTCTTATCATCTGTATGACCTCTTCTGATGTTGCCACGTGCCATCCTGCCATGGTTTTTTTATTCGCTGCACCTATGGTCGTGCAGAAATAGATGTCCTCAGGCAGTTCTGATTTTTTTATTACTCGGAACATATCCTCATCGGTTCGATCGTCACCCGCGCAGAACACGAAATCCACGTCAGGCATATTGGTTAGTAGGCGTCTCACAATTTCACCCTGGTTTTTTTTTTAAAGAATAAATTTTCTGTGAATCTAGAAAACAACAAAGTTTGGATCCGTGAATTGAATGAGACGGACCAATTGAACTCACCTTGTTGATCAACGTGGGACGTACTTCCAAATTTTTCTTACCGGCCAAGATTTCCACAGGCAATTTTGGTAATATTGCACTTTCGAGGTGGTTTTGACATTCTTTGGCTTGAAATGCACTATTTAGAACACTTTGATTAATATATTATCATATTTGACAACACGCGTGAATCAATATCATTACTCACCCATATTCAGGATCGGCCTGTCGGTAGTGCCAGGTGATCGATGATCGTTTGTATTCAATAGATGAACCTTGAGTACGCTCAGTAAAATATGTAAATATTTCATCGACATCATGCATCCATGACATATCTATATCTTCAGTGAGATTGATCCATTTATCACTATCCGGGTTCTTTAAGAAAGAACCGTGCTCGGCGCTATATAAAATAAGTTTAAATTTTTTGTGAAAAAGCAAAAGGGATTCCATTGTAAATCCTGTACGCTCGTAATAAATTAAATTACCTGAAGCCAAGTTTCTTTACCTTTCCCAACCATCTCTGTAATGACTCTTGATCTCGTCCTGACACCACCCAAACAGTGTTCTTTGGATCGTTGGTGAGTTCCTGCAGTAGTTCAAGCATATGAGGTGAAGGTACTGCTTGACTTGGTGTATTCACGATTGGTGTGAGCGTACCCTTTGTTAATCAAAATAAAGGTTAATGGACGCGATGTAAAAAAAAAAAAAAAAAAACAGATCATAAATCTATCAATAGGACCGATTACAATACATCGTAATCAAAGAGTAACAACCGCCTCTTTGCAGCTTTGTATTTCTTCAATAACGTTGGAATATCTAAGTAAGGAGTTACGTTTGTTTGATCTCGGATGCTTAAGCTGGATAGGAGCTCTTTGATAAATGATCTAGCCCAGAATTGAGCGGTGTGGCTTGTCACATGTTTTAACAATTGCTGTATTAAGGTATAAAACACGTAAATTATTTGAGAATAGATACAACATTCATGACTGATGAAAATGAGTACCATATGTTTAACCCGTTTTTCTTCAACAGGCAACAGTAGGGCGTCATTAATAGCCTTGGCGACACCGGTGTAATCCCATGGGTTTACCATAATCGATGCACTCAGCGATCCTGCCATCCCTGTGAATTCACTTAATATCAGCGGTCCATAATTCTCTTGTTGGCACATGATATACTCTAGTGAGGTAGTGTTCATTCCGTCACGCACCGAAGTAATTAAACCTATGTCGGCCACGCTCAGTAACGCAAAATAATCAACTTCACCGGTGTTATTGTGGTAGTGGTGAACGGGTGTATATTCTAAGGATCCATAGGTAGCATTTATGTGGGCGATGAGCTCTGCGACCTTACGTTCAAGTTTTGGTGATTCAGTGAGCGCAGGTGATGTAACTTGGATAAGCACAACCTGGACATGAATTTAACACAAATGTTATATAATACGCTCTTCACGAGAAGGTCATTTCTCGCATACGGAGGAAGAGAAAGAAATAGATTTTACTTTATTCTGCCAGGCCGGATATAGGGACAAAAATTTATCGAAGGCGCGTAACTTTTGGATTACGCCTTTAACCAAATCCAATTTGTCCCTACCAACGATGATCTTCTTTCCTGGAAACATTTCCCTGATCGCATTCATTCTTTGTAAAACTTCAGGTTGTTTCCTATTTTCGCCGAGTTGACATCAGAAATGGAAAGTTTAGGCAAAACGTTGAACGCGTGATTCTAGACAGATATATATGCACCTTTGTTTTTCAATCCGTCCAGTATCGATACCAATCGGGAATGGTCCGACCGAAACTATTGATCCCTTGCAATCGACACCACCAGGAGTAGATTCGTATCCAAGAATGCGCGTACAATTGCTGGTGAAATGTCGCGCATAAGAATACGTCTGCATGATTAAAAGGTTGGATACGAAGGACGCGTGCGACGTTACATTCGACCTTTAGGGTAATTCTTTCACAAAACACGTCCCAATTATTCTTACCTGAAATCCTATTTGATTGGCCCCTAACATCCCATTCAACACTTCTTTTCGTCTCGGCAAACATCGAAAGATTTCCGAGCTTGGGAAGGGAGCATGAATGAATAGACCGATCGCCGCATTTGGTATCCTCTTGCGTAACATTTGAGGTACCATCAAAAGATGATAATCGTGTATCCAAACTACATTATTATTTGAGTCATTAGAATCGGTTTCAATTGGAACGATAAATTTGAAATTTACCTAAATCACCAGGTTGATAGACTTCACAAATCTTGTCAGTGAATCTTGAATTCACCTTTAAATATTGTTCCCAGTTGATCTTCTCCTCACGACCATCAGTCGCATTTTCCCATAAGATGTAGTGGAATAATGGCCATAGCACTATTCCCAAGGAGGAATTCGTATTTGACAATAAATCAATGATCAGTATCCATTTATGAAAACAAAAAGCTATCGATGCTCATGCTTACCGGTTTTACAGAATCCCTCGTAGTGACCATGATGTTCCGCATCCTCAAGCCACACAGGTACCACCTTGAACTTAGCTAAACAACCCTCCAAGCTCTTTTTATGGTCATTAGTGAGATGACTCGACTCCACCTGCTTTTCTTCGTCAAACACTGGACCCACAAATCCCACATGATAGTTATTCCACTCAGCATCCAACGAACGAATACCTGAGTAGAGGGCGGAATGACCTCTTCGTGTTGTCAGTTCCCACTGCACGCCCTCCGTATCCGAGACCTTCATGCGAGGGTCGAAAGGAATCATATGAGTTACGTTTATAATTCTTCGGTTTGTAGTCATCCCGTCGGGAGTGGCGTCAGAAGCACGTGCATTTGAGGTGCTCATTTGCGAAGAATCCATTTTCATCATATTCGATAATTTAAGGTATAATTTTTTTTCCGCGTAATGGTGTAACTACGGAGCAAAACAAAGCAAGGGAAAGAATGTATTTATACTTTCGGGCCTGATTGATTAAAGAGATTAATTCTTACACAATGTACACACAGTGCACCGCACCGGGCAATCCACACCGTTACGTAAAAGAGACTCAATATTTACTGAAATTTTTTTTTTTGCAGAATTACCAAATCGAATTTGCCACTGATGATCAGGGTCGCACAATTGCATCATCTTCTAATAGGCCTTTACCTTCTCATGATTTCTCTTTCAATTATTAATTATGTTATCTCGCGAATCTTGTGCTATAAAATTAGAGATCACGAAAAATGAGATGTTGCCCATTCAAAATCAATCTCAATTCTCTATTTACCATTTGTCGGGTGACAATTTAAGTTCACAATCACAATAATAATTTCCGATGATTTTCTGTCCCATAATTGGCGACACTAAATTACGATTATATTACTTATCTCTCTTACTGATAAAGTTATCCAGTTATGGAGTTAGGTCCCTCATCACAATAAACCATGCGAATCGGGTTCTCAAGTGCATATGCAAAATACCAAAAAGACTCATGTCATTAAGGGGAAATAGATAGTAAGATTGCTATTACATTTATGCTTTATCAGATATTATATAATTATATTCATATCGGATAATGGCATGACCAGTCCGTGAGAATCAATATCATGTGATCAAATTTAGCCTCGTCATTTTCGGATATTCTGATTTAAGTAATTTCGGCAAATAGTACTCTCTTGTTAAAGTATCCACTACTACTACTTTTTTTTTTAATATTTGAACTTTTGCCCTAGAATATAAGAGACCAGGGGTATTATATGGTAGTACTTTGATTTTCATTACTATCTTTCATATTTATAATTATCTAAATTTAAAACATCAATTATCAATATATACTGTATATATTAAATATATACTGTATATACAGTATATAATCTTATGTGTAATACTGACGTTTGTATAAATAAATAATTTGTACATCATTACTTTATATTTTTTTTATATTTATATATTAAAGAATGTATTTTGTCAGAATTAATAATATTATTAACTATAATTAATATTTTTCAAAATAATCAAAAATAGTATTTATGTGATTATAATAAAACATTTAAATTAAGCCTCTTATTTTATTTATTTATTATTATTTTTTTTGTGATATTTCAATAACTAGTTGATAAAATAAGATAAAAATTTAATTAATAATATAAAAAATAAGTAATTTTATTTATATTATAAAATAAAAATTATAAAAATTATTAAAATTATTTCAATATATAAATTTGTTAAATAAAAAAAAATAAAATAAAAAAATAATAGTTATTATTTTTTTATTAAATACAAAAATTATTTATTAATTAATTTAATTAAATATAATAATAAATATATTATAATTTTTTTTTTCTGTAATCAAACAAGTATTTATAATATTTATTTAATCATTGGAAATGAAAACATAAATATATAGTACTTTTATATATAAATTAGTTTAATACTTGAATACCTGTTATTAATTAATAATCTCTAAGTATGGTCTTAAAGATAAATAAAATTGCTCCCTCTTCTTTTTTGTTCCTAAGAAAAATTAAGTTCATTATTCACGATTCATTATTATGATTCACTTCAGTAAGATTTTGATTACTTTTATATTCTCAACTACTTAATACCTTCTTTGATCTTATTCCATATAATTTTTATAAAAGAAATTACTGAAATCTTGTCATTAATCATCATATTTGCTCATAATACCATTGATATATCTTTTGTTTTTTCTTATTAACTATAGCCTTCTTTTCTTTGCCTTTACCTTTAATTGTATCTATACTTCTTGAAGTTTGATTTGTTTCTTTTCCCTTTTCTTGTAGTTTGAAGCTAAAGTCTGACTTGATTAACTTTTTCTGTGTTTCTTGATTCCTTTCTTTTATTTTATCTTTTCCTTTGTCTCGAGACTTGCTATAATCATGGAATCTTTTACATTTTACATTTCATATTTGTTGACAGAACTTCTTATATCAGTTTAAGGATATTCTGTTTAGGATCTTGTGTGTTATTGTTTTGTGGATTTGAACCAACCATAGGATCTTTATCCATTCCATTATATCTGCCCATGTCTATAATCCTATGTTGAAATTAATAATCTCTTTTACTGTTAAGAATTTGTTTCTCTTTCATTTGTTCATTAGTTCAATAATTGATATAGAGTTCCATTTTCCATTTTTTTTTATTTTTTGTTATGTTCTTTGGAATCCAAGATAAGATTGTCTTGTTGGTGACATCTGTCCATATTTCATTTCTCTTTTCCTAAAGTTCTTTACATGTAAGCAAGTGATCTAGTATTTCCTCCTGATCCTGACAAAAAACATATTTGATGTTCTTGGGCTGCTTCTAAATATTATGTTTGACTAAATTATCCATTGTTGATAATTCATTGTGGATAAGTTTGATTTTGAATGTTTTTTCTTTTATAAGTTTGAAGGATATAGTTAGGGATTCTTTACTATTATTGTGGAACCAGAAATCTCTTCAATTAAATTCATTGTCTTTCTTTAACTCTTCTTTATATTTTTGTTGGATTCTATTAAAAGATATTCATTGTATTAGGATCTCTTTTTTATTATACTCTTTAATAAAGGTTCATATTGAGATATTAATTAAAATACCATTTCATTCTGATACTATAAATGGAATTATTAACGATAGTATTTTCTATTCTATTTCTGCTTTTTCTTTTACTGCCTTGGCTAATAGGTTTACTTGACTATTTAACTTGTTTTTGTTATGAGCTTTGACTTTGATGAGTTTTACCTATAGATATTTTTTAGAGATTGTACTCATTAGTCTTAATCATAGTTGTTAGTTTAATATTTTCATATGTCTTCTTATTGTGTTTTTTGTATAAGGTCTATATAGTCTCGTGAAGGTAATTATATATAATGTATTATCTGTTTTAATCTCTACAACCTTGTCATTTGATATTGATAATATTGTAAAAGGATTGCTACCAGTTCTGCTTTTATAGATGATAGCCAATTATCAACTCCTACTTGAAAGGATCTGCCTGAATTTGGTTCCTCAGTTTGAAGCCAGGCCACTTCCATTCTTATCGATTGATCAAGTACTTTTTCCATAACTCCATCTGTATAAAATTGATAGGAACCTTGATAATTGTTGTCTATATTCATTCTATATTCTAAACAAAGCCATAAACAGTAGTCTTCTGATACTATATTGTCTTGAATAATTTGTATTCTATAATCTTCTATTTCTATATATTGCAATTTTGATAGGGTTGAATTATTAGGTTGCAATTCACTCAGTTTGGTTTTGGCTTGACTTTTCAATATGTGAATTTCTATTGGAATCAAGAGTTTTTTACTTTTTCTGTATTTCACAATTTTGTTTATCCAGTTGAAGAAGAATAAGGAATTTTAGCTGATGTGTTCTTGAATTGTTTCGATTTTTGAGAATTTGATTATTCCTGGAGTTAATTCTACACTGATTTGAAAGTACTCTGTCCCTGGATTGCTTATTGATTTTGAGCTTCTGCTTCTGAACCAAAGGAGTTTTTGTTTTGTTTCTATATTCCAGCTCACTTGCCAATTCTATCTTTTGTGATCTATTTGTCTATTTTATATAAAGAGTATTCTGTTTTGTAGTATCCAATCAAAACTTCTTCAACTTTGTTTGAGAATACCAAATTTATTTGTCATTAGTTGTTTGATAATCTGATATTAGCTTGGTGAAGGTTCTTGTCTATAATTATTTAGAAATTGTATAACTTTCCAGTTTAGAAGTAAGTTGTTTTTACTATCTATTAATTAATTAATGAACATAATATTATGTTTTTTTAGGAATTTCACTGCCTTGATATAGATAAAGGGATTGTTTAATAATGTCTTAACTATCAGATATTCTCCTTTTCATTAGAAGATATCTAACCATTGAGAATCTGAAAATGTGATACCTATCCTATTCATTGACTTAAGTATTTGTACTGAGAGATTTCTTTTATAGTTGTTATGGAATATATCCTTGGTGAAAATATTTGCTGGCTTCCAATATTGTATCTGTACTTCTTTAAGTCAGATTAGGGTGGATATGCCTGAATAATTGTTACTGTTTAATTGGTTTGTGAGGTTGGTGATTTGGTTTTGAACTGTATTTCCCAGATATTTTTGATTTTGTATAAGAGTTTATAGTATATAACAGAAATAAACATTGTTTCTACTATGTGCACTACTCTTTTTAGTATTTTTTGAAGTTGTGTTAAGAGGCAGTTGGCCATGTAAAAGTTGATTGAACTATGTTGTAGCCTATATTCTATTCTGGGGATGAGAACTCTATTGATTATATATTCTGTATACTTGTTGGTAATCAACTTTTTTTTCAAGTTTGATAAGACTACTTGGATTTTCTGTTGAATTCTATTGTATGTATCTTTTGTTTAGTCTTTATTCCCTAACCAAATGCCTAAGAATCTTGAGTAACTATTATAATCTAATTCTATGACTTTTTCTTGTTTGATGCCCAGGTGAATTTTGTTAGGGTTTTTGTTTTTGCTATTAATAGTTATTAATACAGACTTGTTTCCATTAATCTGTGAGTTATTCACTACATAAAACCATTTAACTTGTTTCAAAATATGCTTCATATCTTTTCAAGATCTTATTATTCAAGTAGTATTATCTATATATACAATTGTTGCTTGTCTTATAAATAATTTTCATGGTTTCTTTGAGTTGATTAACAGGTTACTGAAATCTGATTGCTAGGAACATTTCATGAAGTATCCTAATTTTTCATTTTCTTGGATTTCATATAGTAGAGAGTCATAAAAGATTTTTCAAAGGAGTAGAAAAATCATTTTCCCTTAATCGATGCCATCTTCTGCTATTACTTCCTTTGTTAGTTCTATATTTATAATGATCTTGATTCTTTTTTGTACGAAAGGATTTAAGATAAGTTAAATGATTTTTTCAGAAACTTTGATTCTTAGAAGTGCTCATCTAAGCATTTCTAAATTAACTGTGTCATATACCTTGGTAGTGTCTTGAAGTAAAATTCAAAGTTTCTTGTTTTTTTATGAACTTTTTTATAAATATTGTTAAGCAAGTGAATTGGATCAAAAGTACTGTCACCAGAAAGTTTTGTAAAGTTGGGTTCTTTCAGTATATTATGTTTTTTATATATAAAAGCTAGTTGGTTGTTAAGGATCTTAGTAAAACATTTGTATATTGTTTCTAGTAGAATTATTGGTCTTGTATTGTTAAGTTCTCCTTGTCATTTTTTTCTTTAAAGATAAGATAAAGCAAACTGTTTTTCCATAATGTTAGTGTTCATCCTTGCTTAAGAAACAGATTGAAGAAGCTGCATAAAACTTTCTTGGCTTTTGGTTCTAGCTTTTTGAGTATTTTATACTTGATTTTGGAAAGGCCTGCTGCTTTGTTTTTAAAAAGATCTTAAAGAACTTCTTCCACTTCTTCTAACAAAATCTTTTTTTTCAGCTTGTTATACCAGTTGCTTTATATTTCTTGCTTGGGTTTATATTGCTTCTTTCATTAATGATCCAACAAATCAAAATTACTTTGCTGTTTTTGAAATATCTTTTGATAATACTGTTTGGACTGGCTAAGAATTTCTTATTTATTGATTGTAAGGTATTCACAGCCTTCTTTATTAATCACCTTTATTCTGTCTATTGTTATCTTTTCCCTGAAGTTATTTGTAAGTATTTGCACAATTTTTTTTTGGTTGTTCTTGAGATTTTGATATCTGGTTTCTATTACTTTGAGAATTTTCTGATTTACATGCCTTTTTTTTTTTCAAAAGACATGTTTTTTTAAATAATAACTTGAGATTATATGCATGTTTAGTTATTTGTGATAAGGATATGCTTTAATTTTCTATGCTTGATATTATTGCTTCACTTGGTATTATCGAGCTGATTGATAGGACTTTTTCAATCTCAAGTGTAAGCTTGTTGAGTTGCTGTAAGAGTGGAGGTGACTCAAGTGTTGTGATGTTACTTTTGATTTTCCTATGGAGTTTGGATAGCTTTCTATAGAGCTTGATCAATTGTCTTTCCTTATTATTTTGTGTTTTTTTGTGTCTTTGATATTTTTTAGGAGTTTTGATTTTATAGTAAAGGTTGTTAGGGAGGCGCCAGAAATCACGTGTTTCTTTAGGGAGGGGGGGGGGGACCAAAGTATCACGTTCTATTTTTTATTAATTAATTATTGCTCAAATTTTTTGAGAAATATTACATTTA